>JAVYIG010010614.1:0-67687 GCA_035222895.1 Strongylocentrotus droebachiensis | reverse complement strand
TGGTCGCATTTTTAAGATTAGTGAACAGACTCTATCCTATAGTTCCTGAAGTAGGACGTCTCTGCTTCAATATAAATATTAAGTTCATTTTATCACCGTAAAACTTACACTTGTTGTAAATAAAAAGAAATACCTATATATACCTGCAAAATGATGATAAATCCAAGACAATTCTTCTTTCCTGAAATCTGCGCCATGTTTAGACAATTCTAAGCCACCAGGATGACTGAGTTCTAATAATATACCTGGTAATTGAAGCAAGGAGATTTATGGTTATCTAGTCAAGCAAACAATCTGCATCCAAAGATCAAATCTCATGTGGACTGATAAATGGCAAACACGAGGTATATCACCCATTAGAAGCTTAGAGGCGCACTGAGATCAATCTACTAAAATTTTGTGGTACTAATTCTCATTGCAATAAAGATAAAAAACAAAGGGTAGTACTCAAAACGCCCTATTATATAAATCATCTGAGGACATTATCTCTGTGTGTCTGTGTCCCCAGGATATTGCAAACTATAATGTTACACACAGTATCAATTAATCTGCGTGTATATACATGAATGATGATCATTAATGTGATGATACGGGTTTCATATACCAGGTACGATAGCGCTCTAGGAGAATAGAAAGAACATGAGTGAAGGCAATATCCGTTTAATGATTGAGTCAGAAAAGCTTGAAGTCTATGATAAATAAAGCACATGAGAAATCATCCTTCAGCAGACCATTTCATCGTTTCTTAAAACAAAGATGACTTTGTCATGAAACCCGAATCATCACATTTGTGATCATCATTCATGACTAATTGCAATTAAGCTTTTCTCTGTTGTGCAAAAGGAGTAATTTTGACCAAATCTTTCATCAATAACTTCATCGTTAAATCTTCTCACTTTAGCTCGAACATTCTGTTCTCTGAATAAGTTTCGTTTCAAGATATCTTCCTCAATATTTGTGTTGTTTTTTTGTATTTTTATTGTTTAGCAGGTGATTATAAAATGTGATTTTCATATTGAATTTCAACAGACTTACATAATGATTCATAACCTTTTGACCGAATTGGTGGGTTAAAAAAACTAAAACTATATATTAATCGTCACTCGCTAATATAAACCTAGATGAATATGATTTATCATGATGAGTATATTATGCCGAGTGGGTAATGTAACTTTTGCTATATTCATGATAACACTGACGATGCCAATGACCTTTTAAGAATAAAAGGTTCGTTAGCATTGACCTCATCCTAATATCCACCATTTTATCTTGTAATTTCAGCGATTCAGATTTATACGGGACCAAATGGGGCCAAAGGGCATTTGAAAGTAAAGATCAAACATGCTAATTGCAGTCACTAATTGTCATCGCCCGCTTTAAAGCTTACATCACCAAACCAAACAAACTCCCTGAAATGTTTTATGTTGCCCATAAAGTTGGAATAGATTTTTCTTACCTCTTTTCATGAAATGATTGTGGCAATATGATTTATTCTTAAAAGACAAACATGAATATCTTTTTAGAAATGTATTGATTCATGAAGACTGATCAATTAAGTTGTAGAAAGATATATTATATTGTCTCAATCTTTTTATGAAAAGAGGAAAGAACAATTTATTCCAGTTTTATGGGCAACAGGAACAACAACGACAAAAAATACGAAATGACAACACTTATAGCATTATCGATTTAATCAATGATACAGCAATATTCCAACTGTCTTTACAAATTAATATTAAGACAACTATCCAATGACCGTATCATTTAACTGTGATGCCTTGATTGCCTTCAGTACCTGTTACGAATTGTTACAGCAATACGAGCTGTGTAATTAAACGTAATCAAGTAAACTTTAATGATAAGAAATCAATCACCACAGAAGTGCAAACAACTTAAACTATTTTAGGGGGAAATTAAACCGTTTATAAAATTCATGTAAATCAACTGCAACAGACCTGTCTGCACTGGCTGTTGTATATCTACCGTAATAACTACCTGAATAACACTTTTAAGGAGTTCGGACAAAATCATCGAGAAAATTGTCACGTTACATCAACACTTTGTTGACATGCGCTGATATTGGGGTGTCACACCCTTTTAAGTAGGGCAACGGATACTATTTGGGAGCCCGACACTGCAAATTCAGAATAATTAGTTTCAGTGATACCGTTAAGAGCTACTCGTTTTTTGTATTTACTCAAGCAGTCTTGGTAAATGTAACGATAATATTATCAAAGACTGACCCCCGAAATCTGTCCTATGTGAAATTTCAAAACTGTTGCATAAGGTTAATACTGACCTGATAATTGTTAAGAAGGCAAATTACGGAGGAATAATGGAGATCAAATTGTTGCCTATCTTCATTTTCATCAGCCAGGTAAGTTCTCATAAGCATTCAAAAAGTCGACTATTAATAAGGTAAAAAGATCTTCACATTGATGATGATCATGATGATGAAAAATGTTTTACCTATCTGCTAAGAAAGCATGCATAATTATGCTTGTAAGTAGAGAAAGGGGACTGACGATTTTAAGTCTTCCCCAGTGGACTTGGTGATGGAAGTTATGGTGCATTAGCGAAGGGCACGAGAGCTTTGACTTGGATTCGAATCCGGGGCCCTCGTTTCCGCGACCACTGCTCTACCCCTGATCCGTTGCGCCTTCCCCATGTATGTACATTCGTGTATATAAATCAAGAATTTTAGTACAGATATAAATACGTTTATTTCTTTGAATATAAAAGTGACGGTTTTGCTTATTATTCAAAATGGTGAAATTTCGAGAAAACATAAAAGGATATTCAATATTGCCGCCATCCTTACAGTTATGCTGTATTAAGTTGTAGGTCTACAAATCAAATATCTAGATATCGCTACATTTCTACCATAACTTAGGCTTATCTCTTCTTAATAATTTTAAACATTAGAATTTACCATGTAATATGTCAAATAATGATAATCCTTGCAATTATTGTTTTTAAAGGTATTGGTCGACAGTACAAGTGGGGCACAATGCATTGGACTCAGCGCTGACGTCGTTTGTGAGGTTAGACATTTTTAAATCTTGATACACCACATAATATAGTGATCAGGATGATATAGATTTCGAATCAATTATACATGTAGGTCGAATCCAAACTATTTTGTCGCATACATTACCGACCACATCGACATTTTGTTAAATATCTGACGAGTGTAGCAATTTGCAAGCCCTACATTAGATTCTGGATCAAACCCAATATCAAGTATACAAAATATCACTTTTGGTATCCGTATAAACATATTCATAATTTCATAATATTTGTTAACGTATTGGACATCATTATGGCAAAATACATTGCCCGATTGCAACATGCATTTTGTAGGCAAAATACGCTTTGTTTTTGGTTCTTACTAAGATGGCAGAACTTTAGTGAAGATTTTATATATTTTGACACGATTCGTTTTAAAACCCAAACAGTAAGCACGAGGAAGAAAAAAGTTAGGGGTAAAAATTTGTTTAAAGTAAAAAAAAAAAAAAAACAACAACATTTAAATGAAAATCTTGAGTGAGTGAAACGTGTAACAGTGCTGATGGTCAGCAAATATATTCCAGGTTTCACATAATTTTAACAAAAATAGAGGGCTGAATGATTCTCTTCCGTCTGACAAAGCATAGTTTGACATTTACAAAACAATGGTGTCACTAAAGTAACATTGAACTGTTGCAATTGCAAAATATTATAGACCATCAAGTTGTCTGTTGGATTCATCTGTTAACTCTGTGTAAAATTATATGAGTTAAAAGATGAGTCTTTCTCTTGTTATATTCTGCTGCTACAATCATTCTCATAATCAGTGTGATGGATATGGACGGTGTATGAAAGGAACACTTGAGATTGACCCCTGGTTACAGTTCGCTCTCAAAACGCAACGAGAAATTCAGGTGAGAAATTGCCTTATTCCACATTTTGAAAATACAACGAACATTATCATGATGATGATCAGTTGATGATGATAATGTTAATGGTAATGACAACGATGGCTGAGATGATAATGATAAGGGGAATTACTTGCAGTAGTGATGATAGTGGTAGCTTTGGTACAGTTTTATTAAAACTGTCGGAAGTTTTGAACTTAAAGAAACTGATGATAATTAAGTATCCTTCAAATTTACACCAACAAAAATAAATCTTCATAATCTTTCTTCAAGATTCATTCTATTAATATTCACAATTCAATATATTACTTTATTCAAAATGTTATTGGTTTATTTTGTTCTTTTATAATATCTGGTTTTACATGGAACTCCAGGCTATGCCATTAATACATCACTGTGACTGATTCGTCTACAAAACTCAATATTAAAAACTCATGTCGTATTTGGTTGCCAGCATGTAAATGTTTATTTTCATCTCTTCCGTTGTTGATTTTATATAGATTGATCTTGCCATCGACAGAATGCAAATATTTGATGTAAGTATACACCATTTCCAATTAACATCAATCATATACGTATTTGATACACATTTGTAGTTATTTTTGATTTTCAAACACAACTCAATTCAATTTAATTCAATCAGGGTGTATTGAAACATGGCTGGTAGTCAAAGATTGAATTATACATGCTTTTACGGTGCACGTAAAATACAATATTATCCTTAAATAAATTGCAACAATAATAAAACATGTAAAACTGAATGTTAAAGATACACCAATTAGATAACATTGATAAAATTGTAATTACGAAATGAAGACTCGCAAAGTTTATCACATTGGACTGTCTGTGTTCGTCATAACATCATTAGCCACATTCAGATATAATAATCACATAAAGTCCAGATATGATATCAGAGATTGTTTTAATAAGGTTTCCGGTCCCCTCGTTGTTTGTTTAGTTTTGTATATTGATTTTCGTTTTGGGATATGTACTCGAGATTGTGTTGTATAGATTAGTCTAATTTATGTTTCTAAAGGTATATACAGTAATATGCATTTTGAAAATAAAGAACATATATCGTACGACTATTATTATATAATTAATACAAACTGCTAGTGTTTTAAACTTTATTACTTTTCATCTTCACACATGCAGGCTCACAATGCATTTAACAATCGAGCTTATGGACTTGCCTACGGAGGTATGTAAAATATTATTTAAAGCAATGTGTTTCAATAAAAAAAGTTAAAGATGTTATGTAACATAAAGATTGGGCTGTGCCTCTTTTGAATAGACAAACAATCATAAAACAAACAAAAATATGTTTGTAAAATAATCTAAGTCTGGAAGTGGCTCTAGGGGGTTTCCAACATGGCACCATACACCCTCCCTACCCCTTTCTTCCCATTGCACCAAAATAGACAACTTAAAGGTAACATTTTAACAACAGCAACACAAAATGGGGGGATTTGAAGTTTCACGTGTCTTTTGAAGGTAGATCCACAATAGAGAAATACATCTCTGTAATCACTACCATAATTGGTACAAATTAGTCTCTATCGTTGATTTTAAATGCAGTTACTGAATAGTGTGATGATAATAGGCCTATTCAGTGTAACCTTTGCACCAAAGAAAATAATCTTTATCCTGTCTTCTAGCGAATGATACATGTCAATGGCCGCCTCCATATGATAACGTCTGCTTAGGATTGGCCAATCATGAATTCAGTATCATCGACATGTTAAACATGGGAGTCAGAGCTGTGGAAATAGACAACTGGTATTGTGATGGTGAGGTAAGCACGCTTTCATGATGGGGTTGTGCTTAAAACCCAACCAGAAATGTTTTTTCCTCTTTATAAGATCTCCTTGGTCGCAATGCGACCTCATGAATCTTAAACGATTATTCAAACCATCACATCGAACTGCAAGTATAATGTTTAGGCAGTATCTTGAGGTCTTGCGATGGCTCTTTCCCCATAACTCCCTGGTGGGTAGCAACATAATGAAACGCCCAATCCCCTACCAACCCACTCTCCGCTGACACCCCTCATCTTATTCTCCCTCAGATAGACGTCAACTAGGACTCATCCCAAATATTTAGATATCTAGGACCCAAAGTTCATTATTTTTAAATTTTCCGCTGAACTTATTGCGGAGCTTGAGACTATAAAGAGAGAGAGGGAGAGGGAGAGAGAGAGAGAGAGAGAGAGAGAGGGAGAGAGGGAGAGAGGGAGGGAGAGGGGTGCGGGGTTTTGAAAGACGGGGGAGGATGAAAGGAAGAAATAGTGAGAGTGTGAAGGAGTTAGAGAAAAGGAGAGGGGAGGAAAGGGGAGAAAGAGCTAATGCTAATTGATATACGGGGACACTCAATCATGATAATCAAGAACACATCTTAAAGAAGTGAAGGAAAGGTGCTTCTTAATCTCAAGAAAGATATTCTGATCCTTAAGTACTGTCCATCTTGGTCTTAAAGGCATGCATTTGTAAATACACAATATGTTCATTTTCACACCTTTTTTGAATTCCAATTCGTTGACATATTTGACCACAAAAATTACTAATAAAATGTTTTACTCCTTTCTTATTTAGATGCGGATTGCACATTTAGGAACACGGCGTGCCGTAGGTTGCGGAGAGTTCAACGTACTCTTTTCTGACGTCATAGCAGACATTGGCCAATGGATGCACGAGCCTGGAAATGAAAATGAGTTTATTCGAATCTACATCAATGTATGAAAATTTTGATTTAATGATTATGTATATTTTTGTATTACAATCATACATTCTTCGAATTTTGGAATAACGTTGTGTGAAAAACGAATCACCATTCCATTATTTTGACCCAATACGAATCGATTTCATTTACTTCTGGGTTAACCCCCAAACTGGAAATAATCAGGAACATACTTTGTCAATTATTTCCAATATGAGACATTCATGATTTATCAAATGATCGTATGAAGTTTGATGCACTAATGAAACGAAAGTTCAAATAGAAAAATAAGCCCAGGGTGCCAACGTAAATTTAAAGTTTCTCTCATTCCTGAAATAGATTTTATTACATCTTCATGGCATATTTATTTGTATTCTCCACACTGACTATGCCTACTTTGAAACTTAATATATTTGGGTTTTTTGTTTGTTAATAAAGGAAAAGTATGACCAGGGTTTCGATGCTGAAGTGAATGGTCCACTGGAGCGTTATCTGGGTCATGATGAGATCTTGAGTCCTGCTGATCTAAGGGATACATACAGAGGGGTGTACCCGACGCTAAGAAGAATGAGAGAGGTAAGAGTTAGGCCGAGGGTGTAGCCGATTTAATGGATACGCATCGAGAGGTGTGGCCAAAACTTTTAAAGGAGTAGTGGTTTAAGAAAGGTTTTAAAAAAGGGGTAATCAATTAAAGTTAGGACCGTTTATAACTTTTAGTTTGTTTTAAGGTAATATCTGTAGCCCTCTCGGATATTTTTGTTTTCAATCGTCCTCTTCCTCTACCTCATCAATTTTCTCGTCCTCCTTCTCCATCTTCTTATCCTACATGTACTCATTTTTTGTTCTCCTCCTTCATTTTAATTCTTTGCTCCTCATTCTTCATCTTCTTCTCCTCTCTTTCTCCTTCTCCTCCTTTTATTTTTTCATCTTTTCGTTTTCATCTTCTCATTTCTTTTCTATTCCGTTCCCTTCTTCTTCCCCTGCTTCTTACTTCTCCCCCTTATTCTTCCTCCTCTTTTTTCCTTTTCTTCCACCCATTCTCCATACTCATCTTCTTTTTCTTAATTCTTTCATTAATGATAAGAAGAGCAGACTCGCTTTCAGCGATATTTGGTTAAATGTTTGAAATGAGATATTAATTTTGTTTTCAATTTGTTTGTGTCCACCAGGATGGTAAGCGAGTGTTCGTGGTAAGCGGAGATGATACCTTACACCAAGGTAAATACATCCATGTTGGGCAGTGTGACGGTTCAGGAGAGAATGCGGTAAGAATATTTGTACACCTAAATGAACAAAGAGTTCCATAGTTGGCAAAAAGGTCCACAGTGTGTTCATAGTGTGGTCATAATGTGCCATCCACGTATCAAACACTTTCTTCACACCATGTGATACCTTTAGTCACAAAGTGACCACAAAATACACTGTGTGTAACCATTGCTAGCTACATGTAAAAAGAAGGAAAAAAAACGAGTGCCCAAGTGCACAGTGCGGGTCATAATATGTGTCATACATTTCTGCTACTCTTTTTGTGAAAATAGTGTGTCACATTAACACTGTTCCTATGTCGCACAGTGTTTATATAACGGTTTGACCACAAAAGGTTCACATATTTAACACCACGAAGGTGTGAACATCTCCACCACGGGTTAAAATGTTATGTTTACATTTTGTGAGACTCTCTCTCTCTCTCTCTCTCTCTCTCTCTATGTGGCTACAGTGTACCATACTTCGTCTTATGTTAAAATCGTATGATCACTGTGTGTTTAAAAATACAGCACCACAGTTGTCCAAATATACTGTGCCATCGCACAGTGATTTATACATTATAATTTTTGTTTACTGTGACCAGATATCACTACGTGATGTTCCATTCACTTTGTCGTCACACTGTGCTACAAACTGTGAATAAAGTATTACACAGTGCGTTAACATTGTAGTCAAACTTACACACTTGTTCCAAATCCATCATGGGTGTTACACTGCAATTCTGTTTGTGGCGACCAGCGAAATTGTGTATCACTGTGTCATACAATGCGAAACTAGTATATCCATAGAGTGTTCACATATTTCATAGATTTAAAGTATACAAATATGCCTTGTGGTTACAATTTCACACGTTACAAGTAGGCTATAGAATCTATATAGTATTTCACACTGGCAACTCTACAATGATTGTTATATCCTTCCTATGGGTGCTACTGTGGTGCGTACATTCCTCCACTCTCGTTGTGCCCACAGTATTTATGACTGTGTCACGCAAGTATTGTAAAAACAGTGTTACCACAGTTGTGTTGTTCATACCGTTAAAATACCAGGAATGAACAGTACTGTAGTCTGAATTGTGTGATCACATTCAAACTATCCAATAATAGGTTATTTTAATCTACCATGTATTCCGCATGTATTTCGCAATCTTAATTATCTATATTGTTTCGTCTAGTTCACCAACTACCCTCAGTGTGGCGGCAAAACGGAGACGTACTGCAGGAGATTTCGCGGTGACGCCACACATTACGTGTAAGTGATGTCTTCTATCAGACCAGTGTCCTATTTTCAGATTCAGATTTGTTTATTCTACCACTTTCAAATAATCTTTAATATTTTACTCCCATGATTTATAGGACTTTCATTAATCTAGCCTCGGAATAGGTTTAGAGTAAATGAACACCAACAGACAAAACTTGTTGGGCGAAGTAGAGAAGAAGAATGTTACCTAGCAAGGGTGCTGTCAAAGTAGCAAGACCTAATTTTATCTCTCTGAAATTGTATTCAATTTTGTTTATTTGTACATGTGGCACTATTTGGGACTGCTTTGAATTGTTTTTGCAATCGGAATAAATTTCTTTCACTCACCCATAGTCGATGGTATTCCTCATTTATGAATGTGTTACATATGTGTATTTATTCTCTCTCATACTCAACTTAAATTGTCTGTCGAAATTGATACTTTCATGCAATAATATTTCAGAATATGCTCTATTGAATTTAGCCTTGAACACTTGTTTTATTAACATTACTTGAATTATTTTGATAAACATCCACATCTTTTATACACTTCTAAAACTGGTATGATCGATAATATTGATGGATGATTTTACATTGTTATTCTGCTTTTTTGAATTTTGATGTTAGTAGTATAATATAAATATCTGATTACTTTGTAAAACAGACAATATCAGTCTTAAGCTGCATGTCAAGTTGTTTTTAATAAAGAATTAAATTTAATAAAATAAGACGTATTTTAAAGAAAATAGTTCTTCACGTATTCTTCACAATATCAGCGAATAATGTTTTTTTGGGATGGTAGATGGTACGTAGAGTTTGCACAATTGTAAAAGCTTCGCTACCTAAAAAAATAATTGATGACTTTTTGTCTTCATTCAGATACAACGTCATCTATGACGGGCCTATACAGCGACCGGTGCAATCACCGATCTTATTTTCGCTCAAAATTATCTACTCGCTATATAGGCCGCGGACTCGTTCAACAATACGGGCTTGACGGGCGAGACACACAGACGAATATTTAAAAAATCGCAGCGTTCATGATTATGCCTATGAAGGCTATGATTATGTCATTTGAAGGCAAATAACGTAGTTAAAATATTTTTAAATATCATCATGACTTTAACAAAATCAAATGCTGTACCTTTTGTACCCAGATTTGGTGCCATCTACGACGGACCTACAGCGAGCGGTGCGATCACTGATATGAGTGAGATGGTGAAATGTCGTATCAATCTTATTGCTACAGATATGGTAACACCTCAACTCATGATGACTGGGGTCTATACGTGGGCCTATGGAGAACCATCAATACAGCTAGATGATGACTCGTGTGTTATGTTAAAGTAGGTACATTTCTAAAATATTGATGGACAGAAAATGAATTGCACACTCGTAGACGGGGCTCTATTTGTAGTTTAACTCAATCCTCTGAAAGAGCTGAGAACATAATAGGCAACAAATTATAAATGAGCTTAAAACCGAAGGCTACTCTTTGCATTTTGCCACACTCAAGATTGTAATTTTTCATTGTAAAATATTTGATAAGCAGTTGTGTGATCAGTTATGAAATGATAATCAGGTCAGTGATTAGCTCAAATCATGTAAAAAATTAAATCAACAAATCACAACAGAGAAAAGGAAGAATTTGTCGTCCAACAGAAAGACCTTTAGCTCGGTCATACCGCGAATGCGACTCAACACCGACATTTAGCCGACTGATTCTTGGCTAATCAATTACTTCTATTAGGCCTATTGACGGTCTGATGTCCGTCTCGTTGGTGTAACTTGGGTATTAGGCCACCCAATCTGATTTTTACTTGCGTCTCTTGGGCATAAACCATTTGGAAAATAATCAATTCAGTAAACAAACGAAAGCCTCCATATATCTATCGGAGAAGTCACCTATTTAAGATGTCGGTCAAAAGTCTAGTAAACCATAAGCATTTGTGAGTTTTCAATAACCATTTTCTCAAACTTAAAACTTATAATTCCTGCCTGGTACACGTTTTCCGTCACATCACAGCCACGAAGACTTTCGTTGGTATACGTCACCTGATTGCGACCAATCATTGAGCTATGCGTGCCAAAGTTCAACGGATCCAAATGACTGGTTGGTCAGCGAATCTACCGGCCCCTATGACGTCACGCGAGACTTGTGTCCCATTGGCTATAAGTTCAGTCTACCTCACAATGGATTCAGACAACAGAAGGTTAGTCGTCTTTAAATTTGTGAGTGGAAAGGGGTGGATCTAAGATTGTGTTACCCGGAGTGGGACTTTAAAAAAATAATATACAAGAGAAGGAAGAAAATAAAAAGGATAATGATTTAGCTTGAAACACAACTATATACAATAAAGAGGAGACCTCGAACGTGATTTTAGTGGTTATACCATAATATCCCTTCGTATTTGTAATTATATTCGTTTGTAGTTTGTTTATTTTTCTTCTTTTTTGTGTGGTTCTTTTGTAGTTGAAAGAGGCAATGAAAGGATCTTCTGTATGGCTAAACTTCACACCTTGGCTGACGGGTAACTTTCCCGTGACAGAAGCCCCTCTCACCAGCCCCTCGGAAAACTCGGCATATAACTTTAAACCCACTTGGACCTCTTCTTTAGTCGTGTTTCTTACTGCGGCTGTTAGCTTAATGTTTTAGGGCAACGTTTTTCAACCTGGGTCCAACAAGACATCTCCAGGGGTGCCACGAATGAATTTTAGTAATACATATATTATACACTTGCTTCGCTCGCTCGCAACTTTTAGAAACAGGATGATTTCTGGCAGCAAAGTGCCTGAATACCTCCATATTTCAGGGACGAGGTGCCCCAATAGCCTTCTATTTGACATCGAGGTACCTGAATATATTACATCTTTTATATTAAAATTAAATTTTGATCACGCTCGTTCACTTCACTCACTCGCAACATTCAAAAACAGGATAATTCTGAGCAATGAGATGCCTGAATCTCCTCATATTCGTGCATCGAATAGACAACATAAAATGATTTTTGTTTTCATGTATTCTGTAGCAGGGTGCCCGCACACTTAATTCTGTACTTCATCTAGTGTGCTGATTAAAAAGTAGAATTTTTGTCATATCAAAAGTGTCTTCTTCTTTTTAGCTCGCTTGCTCGCGAAATTTAGAAACGAAATGTGCCTATGTGGAGATGACACTTGACAAGTGTCAGGGTGATGCAAATTGAATATTCTGTATAATGAATTTGGGATTGGAGTGACGCGAAACTTTTTTTTATCTTAAAAGAGTGCCGTGACTAAAAAAAAAGGTTGACAAAAGTTGGTTTAGGGATACATAGGGGCGCTGACGAGTCTCGCTCGAATATCAACTTCCCCATCTTTAAATACTTTATTGTAGTAAATATGTAATTTCATCAAAAAATACTTGATGATAATTTGTTATGATAAATCAAATGTTGTAATAATAGTCTGCCACTCTGAGATTCTTGTTAATTGATATTTCAATTTCATGTAATGAGATTTAAAATGTCGATAGATTACGAGTTGTTTAAATATTTGACGGAAGTAAATATTACAAATAAGGGGCCTCTGTTTTAAATATAAATATATATATGTTTATGTATATAATATAGAGAGATGAAAACGGGTTCTAAGTTCAGAAAAAATGAAATTGGAGACATGTGTAGTGTTAGAGTTAGAATAAAAGTAATTATTAATACAGCTTTTAGGAGCAACTAGTTAGAACAAAATACATGAACATAATTACAAGTGTGAAATAAATACATATTCGTCAATATTTAACATTTTCTTGGGTAAAAAGCAAGTGTCATCATTAATGGGAGAGAGAGAGGCGGAGAGATGAGGAAAGAGCGAACGAAAAAAAGGACGAGGGATGGAGAGGAGGGAGGAGAGAGGTGCAGCTAGCGGGGAGAGAAAACAGGAAAGATTTAAAATGAAAAGACATGAGAGACAGACAGAAAGAGAGAGAGAGAGACAGAAAGAGAGTAAAAAAAGAGCGATGAAAAGTAAACAGTTATAAGAATAAAATCATTTTGTATATGGAGACTACAGTATGGATTTACATCTGATTTAGAATTAAATGTATATGAAATGGTATAGGAATTTACAAAAAGGCATATGAGCTTAGAATTCAAGGCTACACACAAAAAACGGAACTAAGTATGGTGAGTAAAAATCGTAGCTCACTCATTCAGTCGAGATAATATAATAAATGCATTATTTTACACATTTGGTGAATACACCACCTTTCTCTTAGTGAAATTTTACACACATGAAATTTAAAACGAGTATGCGACCCGATTATTTTCTCGATGAGTCTTTTTACTCATTAAAGTACATGTAAGTTAATATTGGATAAGTTTTCTCCATCTTTAATGACCGAATGAATAAAAATATTCACAAATGTGTAGAGTGACTTTTTGCTCCCTAATATGTCACTCTTTATTCGTTGTATGAGTAAAAAATAAAAAATAAACCTCTGTCTCTTCGAAGATGTACTCGTCTTAGGAGCCATCTTACTCTTTGCATGCGTGTAAATATTTCGCTGATGAATACACGCGTTCGTGATCGTACGTATTACGTACCCGATCGTCACGATTTTAGCAGCCGACGAGCCACAGAATAAGTGTAAGTAGATTTGATTTTTCTTAATTTTGAATCAGTTAGTAGTAAGGGGATCCCTTGAATTTTATTCAGATTTTTTCTAAAACAAGTTAAGGCTACCGATTAGATATAGAATCTAGATCTAGTGCTGACATTTTGAAGCTCTTTTGTGCACGACCGAAGTGTATGGAGTGCATGGCGAAGGACTTCCATTTTTACAGTGACAAACATACAAACTCACAATTCGTCGCACAGAATCCGTCGAAATCTCCGCAATCGGACGTTATTCGATTTATATTTGGACATACATTTGTTGATTGGACCTCGGTATTTATTACTACACGTCGATTTTATACTTTTGTGAATCATCTTGGCAGGGGCGGCCGGGCGACTTCCAAAGTTGGGGGGGGGGGGGCACCAACAAAAAAGGGCACTTTCTGGAGAAAAAAAAGGGCACCTACAGTGGGAAATCTCAAAGCGAAAATATACAATTTGTTAGACATTGGTATATACCCCTACATTGTGATTACATTATCAGGGATGATTTCAATATTTGCTTCTCTTCATACATCATACAAAATATCGCTTAAGCATCATACTTTACAGTTGGGTATGATGTCTAAATATGCATTTACGATCGAGCGAAGCGAGCGAGAAAAAATTCAAAGATCTGTGAGGTCGCAGTGCGAAAAATTACATCTTATAAAGAGGAAAAAAGCCAATCGTGATGGGGTTATAAGCACATTCTCATAACGGAAGACTGAAAAGACCTTTGATAAGTAACATAATTATATCATCTTTAAATGAGAGCGAGCGCAGCGAGCGAACTTTGGGGAAATTGCTCTTAGTCGCTTTAAATAAGGGGCACGTTTAAAGGTAAAGACCAGTATTGGAAACGCCCCAATTTCAAAAAAAGAAATGGAAGCTCTCATTACCAATCATGTGAAAGAATATGTTTTGACTAATACATGATGATACAAAATTTGCCGGGAAACCGCCTACTAATTCATATATTTGGTAAATTTGTTTCTCTCATGGACTGTGAGAGATATAGGGTAGTCCCATATACATCTTTCTGTGTATAGTGCTTGTAGCTTTACGAAGAATGGGCCAAATTTCTTATCATTTTGATGATTCCAGAACCTTGCAGATGCTAGATGCTAGATGATCAACCTTTTCTGATCGATTCCACAACGTTTCTTTCACAATGCAATCGCATGACCATAACTGGTCTTTACCTTTAATGATTACATGAAAAGGGGACAATTATCGAAAGGGATAAGACACTTATTAGAAAAGAAAAGGCGCATGTGTCAAAGTACAAAGGATAATTATAAGAGGTGAAAATGAGGCATTTTTTCACCTGAAAAGAGGCACTCACCAGTGATGAAAAAGAGGCGTTTACGAAAATGGGAAATAGGCATTTGTTGACGGAAAAGGGGCACCCATCATATTTTGATAGCGGCTTTTATAAGAGGTGAAAAGGGGATAGGTCCCTTATTAGAAAGGAAAAGGGGCACGTATCAATATTAAAAGGGGAATTATCAGAGTTGAAAAGGGGCACTGACCAGATATGAAAAGGGGGGCTTATGAAAATGTAAAAGGGGCACTTATAATAAAGGAAAATGTGCATTTGTTGAATGAAAAGGGGGCATCGTTCAGATTTTTAAAAGGGGCAGTTATGAGAAGGGGAAGGAGCTCTTTCTTTTTAAGGGGGCACTTATAAGGAAAAGGGGCATTTATTAGAAAGGGAAAGGGGTAGTTATGAGAAGGGGAAGGAGCTCTCTCTTTTTAATGGGGGCACTTATCATAAGGAAAAGTGGCACTTATTAGAAAATAAGAGGGGCACATGTTAAAATGAAAGGTGTGGTCATCCGAGTTAAAAAAGGGGTAGTTATTGAAAGGAGAAGGGGCACTTCTTACAAAGGGAAAAAGGGGAAGTTGTCAAAGTAAAAGGAGCACCTCTCAGTTTTGAATAAGGCAATTATCAGAGGTGAAGGGGGCACTTATTAAAAGTGAAAAGGGGCACTTCTCGTACCTGAAAAGAGGCACTTATTCAAGATAATTTCAAGATTTATGAGAATGGAAAATGGACACTTATTGCAAAGGTAAAGGGGCACGTTTCAAAAACAAAAAGGGCACTCGTCAGAGATGAAAAGGGGGAAGGGGCACTTTTACTAAGTAATAGGGGCACTTGTCAAAGTAAAAGGGGCACCTTTCCTATGTAAAAGTGGCACTTCTTACAAAATAAAAGGGGCACTTTTCCTATGTAAAAAGGGGCACTTTTGGGGTATCTGAAAAAGTGGGGGGAACTCTGCCCCCCCCCCCCCCTGCCCCCCCCCCCCCCCCGGGAGGGCCGCCTCTGCATCTTGGTGGTTTTTTATCGTATTTCTCGAAAAGGAAATACATGGTTTTGACGCTACCGTGAACGGCACCACTGACGGTACCACTGCCGAGAGCTCAGGCGCGGCCGGGAAGGACCAGCGGCAAAAAAGGGGCCGTAAGAACGGCGATATAACCTGACTGACTGACTGAGTAATTGAAGCATTATTCACTAGTTGAGTTGGAGCGATTTACTCACAACATTAGGTTAAATAACTCAATAATTTAAAATACTCATTTGCCATGTCACTATAATGTCAAATTAACAAAACTCATTCCTGTGCATTATTAATCTCAATTTAATGAGTTAATGCATTCACTTAAGTGTGTCACTTTAGTGTCGAAGTTTATTTGCCTATTTGAGTAAGATTACCCAAATATTTCTTTGTGTGATGGGGGGATGGCCTGTACAAAAATCCCCCCCCCCCCCTGAGATTACCACAAAAATAAAGAAAAAAAAAGGAAGAAGAAGAAGAAAAAAAAAAGTGATTGTTTCAATTTCAGCATAATGCATGAGAAATTAGTTATTTTTTTAATGTATGTATAACTGTATAGCCTACACGTATACAGTATTTCACGATCATTAAGAGTAGTTAAGCGACGTGCGCGAACAAGCACTTCATAAACTTCAGAATAATTTTTCGTTATTTTGCAAGGTATTATTATAGCCCAGACGTAAAGTGCGCCAGCGCGCGAGCGCTTAAAAAGTGCAATCATGTACAGTAGATGCCCGGCTCCCCCCCCCCCACTCAGTGTTATTTAGGGTACGCATATGCTCGTTCCCTTCCTTCTCAGGACTGCCAACATTTCTGAATCCCCCTTTCGCCGGCTTTTCGCTGGCTTTTCCTGCCTTGGAGACCCCCCCCCCCCAAAAAAAAAAATCCGGAATACTGCTAAATGTACCAACCCCCCCAAAAAAAAAATTTCAGGTGAGCTCTAGTCGATCGAGGGGGACCTGGGGGCCAATGTTTTTACTTTTCAAAATGAAATAATCCTGAATGAGCTTTCAAAGCTAGCAGGAATTTCAGGAATTTGATCCAGGGATTTGATCAATTTTTCTATGATATTCAAGATATTTTATAACCCCCTTTTTACATTTCTCGGGAGGGGGGGGGCCGGGGGAACTGAATTCAGACAAGGATTAACAGTCGAGAACGGTACAGCAAATCGTCTTCTTTTTATAATGATTTAATGAAACGCCAAAGCTTTCGCGCTTCGCGCGGTGGGGGGGGGGGGGGGAATTCATTCAGACAAGGTTAACAGTCGAGAACGGTACAATAAATCGTCTTCTTTTCCTAATAATTTAAGGAAACATCTAAGCTTCCGCGCTTCGCGCTGTAGGACTATCACCCACACCCCCCTAATGAGCGCGCTTCGAGCGTTCTTTGAGTGATTCGCCTGCTTTCTACCGCCCCTCCCTAAAATGAGATCCTGGCTCCGCGCCTTCATTAAAATATATAGCTATGATGCTGACTAAGTTGACGAAATTATTCGTATATTTATGTCGTCGAGGAAAATGACCATTTGCGCATACGCAAGTACTATAGATAATCCGTAGGAAAAACAATTTAGGTACCCCGGGTAGCGATATAGGGTTAAATTTGTAAATATTGGGACATTTAATTTTGTCGGTAATTGGGGGCTAGTTTTGTCGGTAATCATTGGCCTCTACAACCCCCCCCCCCCCCCCCCCCCCACCCACCCACTAAAAAAAGGTCTAGCGACGCCCCTGACCATTATACATCATTTTCTAAGTGATGGGACTCAAAATAAAGAGTTCGCATCTTCCTGACGAAATACTCAATCTTCATTTAACTACTTGAAAGTGTGTCGTCTTATTTCGGAGTTCATTATAATAAAACACTACAGTTTGCAGCTGTCAGTATTTCGAAATATGTCCAATTCTTTTACTTTATGGTTGTAAAATTTGGCATGTGCGTGCATGTATGTATGCATGTATAAATGTATGTACATGTGTGTGCATGTGGGTGTGTGTGCGTGTGTGTTTGTGCATGCGCGATCGCGCGCGCTTGCGTAAATTAGTGCGGGCGTGTGCTCGTGCTAGTATGTGATGGCTATCGCCGATCATCCCCCCCCCCCCCCCCCCACTCCTCGGTACGGATTTACGCCCCTGGTATCTAATATCGATGTAAACTATGTGTCTTTCACGTGTGTAATTAGGCAATTGTTTAAAGAAGGTACATAAGCTTTAATAGAGAACTTTGGACTTCTCCACATTTTGGGGGAGAACAATTTATTCTAGCTTCATGGGTAACAGGAACAGCAATGACAAAAAATACGAAATGACAACACTTATAGCATTATCGATTTAATCAATGATACAGCAATTTTCCAACTATCTTTACAAGTTAATATTGAGACAACTATCAAAATGACCGTATCATTTAACTGCGATGCCTTGATTGCCTTCAGTACCTGTTACGAATTGTTACAGCAATAAGAGCTGTGTAATCAAACGTGATCAAGTAAACTTGAATGATAAGAAATCAATCATCACAGAAGTGCAAACAACTTAAACTATTTTAGGGGGAAATTGAACCGTTTATAAAATTCATGTAAATCAACTGCAACAGACCTGTCTGCACTGGCTGTTGTATATCTACCGTAATAACTACCTGAATGACGCTTTTAAGGAGTTCGGACAAACTCATCGAGAAAATTGTCACGTTCCATCAACATTTTGTTGACAGGTTGACAAACGGGAGTGCCGCACCCTTTTAAGTAGGGCAACGGGTATTGATTTGGAGCCCAGCACTGCACATTCAGGATAATTAGTTTCAGTGACAACGTTAGCAGATATTCGGTGTTTTGTATTTACTCAAGCAGTCTTTGGTAAATGTTAAGTTAATATTATCAAAGACTGACCCTTGAAATCTGTGAAATTTCAAAACTGTTGCATAAGGTTAATACTGACGTGATAATTGTTAAGAAGGCAAATTACGGAGGAATAATGGAGATCAAATTGTTGCCTATCTTCATTTTCATCAGCCAGGTAAGTTCTCATAAGCATTCAAAAAGTCGAGTATTAACAAGGTAAAAAGATCTTCACATTGATGATGATCATGATGATGAAAATTGTTTTACCTGACTGCTAAGAAAGGATGCATATTCTTGAAAGTAGGAAAAGTTGACTGACGGCTTTAAGTCCTCCTCAGTGGACTTGGTAATGGAGGTTAATGCCTTACCAAAGGGCACGAGAGATTTGACTTTGATTCGAATCCGGGACCCCTCGGTTCCGAGACCACTGCACTTGAGTACAGATGTAAATACGTTTATTTCTTTGAATATAAAAGTAACAGTTTTACGTATTATTCAAAATGGTGATATTTCAAGTAAACATAAAAGGATATTTAATATTGCCGCCATCCTTAAAATAATTATGCTGTAATAAGTTGTAGGCCTACAAATTAAACATCTAGATTTCGCTAAAATTCTACCATAATTTCCAATGACAATATTTTGTAAATGGTCTTTTTTAATTATTATTTCTGACAAGTACATAGCCTTATCACTTCTTAATCATTTAAAATATGTACATTTCCCTGTAAATAATCCTTGCATGTTTTTTGTTGTTAAGGTATTGGTCGACAGTACAAGTGGGGCACAATGCATTGGACTCAGCGCTGACGTCGTTTGTGAGGTTAGAAATGTTTAAATCTATAATTGATACACATCATAATATTATTGGGCAAATCCAAACTATTTCGTCGTGCAAATTACCGACCACATATACGTTAATTTTGTAGTATATCTGACGATTGTAGCAATTTGCAAGCCCAATTAGATCTTGGATTAGACCATAATGTATCAAGTAAAATAACACTTTTGGTGTCCATATAGTATTTGGTAACATATTGGACATCATTATGGCAAAATACATTGCCCGATTGCAACATGCACCTTGTAGACAAAATACGCTTTGTATTGGCTCTTACTACGGTATGATGGCAGTATACATTAGTGAAGATTTCATATATTTCGAGACGATTTTAACTTTAAAACCTAAACAGTAAGCACGGAGTGGCATATGCGAAGAAGAAACAAGTTAGGGTGGACTTATTGTTTTTAAAGTTAAATTTGTTTTAAATTTCATGTAAATAATAACATTTAAAAGAAAATCTTGAGTGAGTGAAAACTGTTACAGTGTTGATGGTCAGCAGATTTCTTTCATTTTTCACATAATTATAACAAACGTGGTGGGCTGAATGATTTTCTTCCGTCGGACGAGCATAGTTTGACTTTTAGAAAACAAAAACATCATAGACCATCAAATTGTCTGTTTGAATTCATAATTATGCTAACTCTGTGTAAAAGTATATGAGTTAACAGATGAGTCTTTCTCTTGTTATATTCTGATGCTACAATCATTCTCATATGATATTAGTGTGATGGATATGGACGATGTATGAAAGGAACACTTGAGATTGACCCCTGGTTACAGTTCGCTCTCAAAACGCAACGAGAAATTCAGGTGAGAAATTGCAATATTCTACATTTTGAAAATACAACGAATATTATCATGATGATGATCAGTTGATGATGATTTTTTTTTCTTGTCCTCTTACTGAGGTGTTTTATTTCACATATTTCACATTTCATATGTATTTACATCAATTTACATTTTAACATAATACAAAAAAAAGTCAAAGTATTTAAATAAATAGTTATAACCTTAACATTTCTTGAAAAATGTCTTTGTGTTTCGTTAATAAAAAACTTTGATGATGATAATGTTAATGATAATGACAACGAGGGCTGAATAAAGGGGAATTACTTGCAGTGGTAATGATAGTGGTAGCTATGGTAAAGTTTATTAAAACTGTCGGAAGTTTTGAACTTAAAGAAACTGATGATAATTAAGTATCCTTCAAATTTACAAAAAAACTTTTAAATCTTCATAATATTTCTTCAAGATTCATTCTATTAATATTCTAGAGTACACAATTCAATATATTACTTTATTCAAAATGTTATTGGTTTATTGTTTTTTTTATAATATCTGGTTTTACATGGAACTCCAGGCTATGCCATTAATACATCACTGTGACTGATTCGTCTACAAAACTCAATATTAAAAACTCATGTCGTATTTGGTTGCAATCATGTAAATGTTTATTTTCATCTCGTCCCTTGTTGATTTTATATAGATTGATCTTGCCATCGACAGAATGCAAATATTTGATGTAAGTACACCCTTTCCAATTAACTTCAATCATACGTATTTGATACAAGTTTTAGTCATTTTTGTTTTTCAAACACAACTCAATTCAATTTAATTCCACCAGGGTGTATTAAAACATGACTGGTAGTCAAAGACTGAATTATACATGCTTTTACGGTGCACGTCAAATACAATATTATCCGTATACAAATTGCAACAATAACAAAACCTGTAAAACTGAATGTTACAGATACACCAATAAGATTACATTGATAAAATTGTAATTACGAAATTAAGACACGCGAAGTTTATCACATTGGACTGTCTGTGTTTGTCATAACATCATTAGCCACATTCAGATATAATTATAACCTAAAGTCCAAATATGATATCAGAGATGATTTTAATAATGTTTCCGGTCCCCTCGACTTTGTTTAGTTTTGTATATTGAATTGAATTGTTTCGGGATATGTAAGTACTCGGGACTGTGTTGTATAGATTACTTTTATCTAATGTTACTAAAGAGGTAAATATACAGTATTATACAGTATAAATGCAGAACATATTTCATACAACTAGGCCTACATGGACAATATTTATATATATATATATATACAATTGATGCTAGGGTTTTAAATGTTAGTACTTTTAATCTTCACACATGCAGGCTCACAATGCATTTAACAATCGAGCTTATGGAGTTGCCTACGGAGGTATGTAAAATATTATTTAAAGCAACTTTTTCAATCAAAAAAGTCAAAGATGTTATGTAACATAAATATTGGGCTTTGCTTCTTTTGAATAGACACATAATCATAACAAAAACCCTCCTTACCCTCCCTATCCCGCTCTTCCCATTGCACCTAATAGACAACTTAAAGGTAAGATTTTAACACCAGCAACTAAAATGGGGAATTTGAAGTCTGACGTGTCTTTTGAAGGTAGATCCAAAATACATTGGGAATTCTGATTGGGTCACTGAACCTGTCATAAATTGACAGATCACTATTGATTATGATGAATCACTACCATATATTGTGCACGCTTAGTCGCTATCGGTGATTTTAAAATGAAGTTACTGAACATTGTGATGATAATGGACCTATTCAATGTAACCTTTGCACCCCCCAACAAAAATCTTTTTCCTGTCTTCTAGCAAATGATACATGTCAATGGCCGCCTCCGTATGATAACGTTTGCTTGGGATGGGCCAATCATGAATTCAGTATCATCGACATGTTAAACATGGGAGTCAGAGCTGTGGAAATAGACAACTGGTATTGCAATGGTGAGGTAAGCACGCTGAGAAGACATTTAAAAAAAAATTGACTTAGAGGCGGCACCCCCGGGGGCTAGGGGGCACAGTCCCCCCCCCCCCCCATTTTGTCGAGTACCCCAAATGTGCCCCTCTTCCTTCGACTAATGACCCTTCTCCTGTGTAAGAGCCCCTTTTCAATTCTTATAATTGCCCCTTTTACTTTGACACTTGTTCTTTCTATTTCTAATAAGTGTCCTTTTCCCTTCTGATTTGTGCCCCATTACCTATTTTCAAAACTGTACCCATAATTTAAAGCGATTAAGAGCAATTTTTTCGCAAATTTTTACAACGCTCAGTCTTTCATAATGAAATTGTGCTTGAAACTCCATAAAAAAAATGTTTGTTCCTCTTTATAAGATCTAATCGGCCGCAATGCGACCTCACAAATCATAAATGGTTATTCAGACCATCACATCGAACTGCAAAGTATAATGTTTAAGCAGTATCTTAAGGTCTTGAGATGGCTCCTACTAAAGAACTCCCCGGTAGGTAGCAACATAACGAAACGCCCAATTCCCTACCCACCCCCTCGCCGTCGACACCCCTCATCTTTATAGATAGATTGATAGTTTATTGGTTTCCACAATATCTCATTTTACAAAGAGTGTAACAACATATTGAAAATGATTATAATATACATGTACATACAATACCGGTACACACTATTCAGAATATTGTCCACTGAGTTGAACTTAAGAGATATACTGGCGGAGCCTATGGAAAAGCAGAGCTTGTTGGGATAGGCTCCTTAAACTACGAATGACAGACAAATGACAGATGGACAGATAGACAAATAAACAGATGGACAAATGACAGATAGATGTCAGTTAAGACTCATCCTAAGCTTTGCATCTCTAGGACCGAATTTTCATTCTTTTTATATTTTCCGCCGAACTTGTTGCTTGTAAATCTCAAGAGAGATATTCTGATCCTTAAATACTTTCCATCTTGATCTTAAAGGCATGCATTTGTGAATACACAACATGTTAATTTTCACATATTTTTTAAATTTCAAATCGTAGACATAAATTATTTGACCACAAAAATATATCTTTAGAAATTACCAATATAATGTTTCACTCCTTTTTTATTTAGATGCGGATTGCACATTTGGGAACACAGCGTGCCATAATTTGCGGAGATTTCAACGTACTCTTTTCTGACGTCATAGCAGACATTGGCCAATGGATGCACGAGCCTGGACATGAAAATGACTTTATTCGAATCTATATCAATGTATGAAAGTATTGACTTTACGAGAATTTTGATTTATTAAATGCTTATGTATATTTTTGTATTATAATCATGCAACCTTCGTATTTCTTCATATTTTTGTAATAACGTTGTGTGAAAAACGAATCACCATTCTATTATTTTGACCCAATACGAATCGTTTTCATTTTCGTCTGAGTTTACCCCCAAACTGGAAATAAGCTTAAGGAACATACTTTTTCAATTATTTGCGATATTAGATATTCATGATTCATCAAATAATTGTATGAATTTCGATGCATTAATGAAATGAAAGTTCAAACAGAAAAATAAGCCCATGCAGGGTGCCAACGTTAATTTAAAGTTTCTCTCATTCCTGAAATAAATTTTATTACATCTGTCTATTTTGAAACTTAATATATTTGGGGATTTTTTTGTATTAAAGGAAAAGTATGACCAGGGTTACGATGATGAAGTGAATGGTCCACTGGAGCGTTATCTGGGTCATGATGAGATCTTGAGTCCTGCTGATCTCAGAGATACATACAGAGGGGTGTACCCGACGCTTAGAAGAATGAGAGAGGTAAGAGTTAGGCCGAGGGTGCATGTAGCCGATTTAAGGGATATGCATCGAGAGGTGTGGCCAACACTTTTAAAGGATTAATGGTTTAAGAAAGGTTTTTAAAAAAAGGGGTAATCAATTAAAGTTAGGACCGTTTATAACTTCTAGTTTTTCTTAAGCTAAATTCGGTATCCCTCTCGTATATTTTTGTTTTTATTCGTCCTCTTCCGCTACCTCATCAGCTTCCTCGTCCTCATTCTCCTCCTTCTCCTTCTTGTTATCCTACATGCACCCATTTTTGTTCTTCTCCTTCGTCTCATTCTCTCCTCTTCATTCTTCATCTCGTCTCTTTCTCCTTCTACTCCTTCTTTTTTTTATTTTCATCTTCTCGTTTTCATCTTCTCATTTCTTTTCTATTCCTTTTCCTCCTTCTTCCCCTTTTTCTTACCTTTTCCAACTTGTTGTTTCTCCTCCTTTCTTTTTCTTCCATTAATTCTCCTCACTCGTCTCCTTCATTTTTTCATGAATGATAAGAAGAACAGACCGCTTTTAGCGATATTTGGTTGAATGTTTGAAATGAGAGGAATATTTTGTTTTCAATTATTAATTTCCATCAGGATGGTAAACGAGTGTTCGTGGTAAGCGGGGGTGATACCTTACACCAAGGTAAATACATCCATGTTGGGCAGTGTGGCGGTTCAGGAGAGAATAAGGTAAGAATATTTGTACACACACTTAAATGAACAACGAGTTCCATAGTTGGGAAAGAGTGTGATCGTAATGTGCGATCCACGTATCAAACACTTTATTTACACCATGTGATACCTTTGGTCACAAAGTGACCACAAAATACACTGTGTGTAACCATTGCTAGCTATATGTAAAACAAAACGAGTGCCCAAGTGCACAGTGCGGGTCATGCTGTGTGTCGTACATTTCTGTGACTCTTTTTGTGACTATAGTGTGTGTCACATTAACACTGTTCATATATCATACATTGTTATAACGATTGGACCACAAACGGTTCACATATTTAACACCACGAAGGATAACATCCACACCACGGGATAAAATTATTTTATGTTAACATTTTGTGAGACCCCCTCTCCCCCCCTCTCTCTCTCCCTCTCTCTATCTATCCGTGGCTTCAGTATACCACACTGTGTCGTATAATGTTAAAACCGTATGATAACTGTGTTTTACAATAATATTACAGCACCACAGTTGTCCAAATAAACTGTGCCATCACACAGTGATATATACATTATAATTTTTTTTTTTTTTTTTTTTTTACTGTGAGCAGATATCACTACGTAATGTTTCATTCACTTTGTCTTCACATTGTGCTACAACTGTGAATAAAGTATTACACAGTGCGTTGGCATTGTGGTCAAACTTACACAATTTATTGTTCCAAATCACAAAATGGATGTTACACTGCAATTCGGTTTGTGGCGACCAGTGAAATTGTGTATCACTGTGTCACTCAATGCAAAACCAGTATATCCACAGTGTGTTCACATATTCCATACATTTAAAGTATACAATATGCCTTGTGGTTACAATTTCATACTGTACAAGTAGGCTATAGAATCTATACAGTGTTTCACACTGGCAACTCTACAAATGATTTTTATATCCATTTTTTGGGTGCCACTGTGGTGCGTACATTCCTCCACTCTCGTCGTGCCAACAATGTTTATCACTGTGTCACGCAAGTATTGTAAAAAAAAAACAACAGTGTTACCACAGTTGTGTTCATACCGTTAACACCAAAGAAAGGTAAATTAAGTGTACTGTAGTCTGAATTGTGTGACCACATTCAAATTTTCCAATAATAGGTCATTTCAACTAAGCAAATATTAACAGACTACGAGGGTAATGGTACAAACTATCTGCCGAGATGCATCGAGGCGATGATACTTTGTTTCCATTGCCCAAGTAAAGGAGGTTAATATTTGTGTTATATCCCACATCGACAATGTCTATTTACAGGGGATTTTACTTAATAAAAAGAACTAGGTTTTCGCTCGCGGTGTTCTGATTCTGCAGACAGCTTAGCTTCAGCATTTGACTTTTCCAACGCTTAAAATTAGGCGTCGTTGACTTGTACACTGACATTTCGCGTACCTACTTACAACCTACTTTACTATGCTTATTCAATGGACAAGTGGGGCAACAGCAAAAAAATTCTGTACAAAAGTACTATCGCAGGGAGATAGTACTTATCTATCATTGATCATGTGACCTCGTTTAGACCAATCAGATTACAAGATTCTTAGTATGCGGGATATAATCTACAATGCGTTTCACACTCTTTATTAACTTTATTCTTTCGCCTAGTTCACCAACTACCCACAATGTGGCGGCAAAACGGAGACATACTGCAGGAGATTTCGCGGTGACGCCACACATTACGTGTAAGTGATATCTTCTATCAGACCAGTGTCCCATTTTCAGACTCAGATTAAGATTCGTTTATTCTACAATTTTCAATTAATCGTTAAGATCTTACTCTCATGGTTTTATAGCACTATCAGTAATCTAGCCTCGGAATAGGTTTAGAGTAAATGGACACCGAGTCACCGACAGATGAAACTTGTTGGGCGAAGTAGAGAAAAAGAATATTACCTAACAAGGGTGCTGTCAAGGTAGTAAGAACTAATTTTATTTCTCTGAAGTCTTATTCAGTTTTGTTTATTTTTTACGTTTTGATGGGGGTGGCACTATTTGGGACTGCTTTGAATTGTTTTTGCAATCGGAATTCATTTCTTTCATTTTTACCCATAGTCGGTGGTACTCCTCATTTATGAATGACTTTGTGTTACATAATTATGTGTAATTATTCTTCTCATACTCATGTCGATAAATCATGTCGATAAAAAAAAAATCGATTGCTGTACCTTTTGTACCCAGATTCGGCGCCATCTACGACGGACCTACAGCGGTGGGTGCAATCACTGATATGAGTGAAATGGTGAAATGTCGTATCAATCTTATTGCTACAGATATGGTAACCCCTCAACTCATGATCACTGGCGTCTATACGTGGGCCTTTGGAGAACCATCAATACAGCTAGATGAAGATTCGTGTGTTATGCTAAAGTATGTATATTTCTAAAACATTGGTGGACAGAAAATGTATTTCAAACTCATTGTCGTGTTTCTATTTGTATTTGAACTCAATTAAATGAGCTTAAAACCGAAGCTACTCTTTGCATTTTGATCAGTAATGAAATGATAATCAGGTCCCACAGATAGACCTTTAACTTGGTCACACCGCGAATACGACTCAACACCGACTGATTCTTGGCTAATCGAGTACTTTTTATTGCATGTGCCTACTGTCGGTCTGATGGACGTTGGTGTAACTTGGGCATTATGTCACCCAATCCGATTTTACGTGCGTCTCTTGGGCAAAAACCATTTGGAAAATTATCAATTCAGTAAACAAACGAAAACCTCCATATATCTATCGGAGAAGTCATCCATTTAAGATGTCGGTCAAAATTCCAGTACCATAAGCATATGTGAGTTTTCAATAAGCATTTTGACTTACTTGACTAACTTACTTGACTTAGGTGCACACAGGACATCCCCTTACTCCCCTACGAGAAATCATGCTCTGTTCTGATCTGTCCTGGGCTTGTTGCTCTGCCTCTTTTTAACAAGCATAAAACTATAATTCCTGCCTGGTACACTTTTTCTCCACATCACAGCCACGAAGACTCTCGTTGGTATACGTCACCTAATTGCGACCAATCATTGAGCTACGCGTGTCAAAGTTCAACGGATCCAAATGACTGGTTGGTCAGCGAATCTACCGGCCCCTATGACATCACGCGAGAATTGTGTCCCATTGGCTACAATTTCAGTCTACCACACAATGGATTCAGACAACAGAAGGTTAGTGGTCTTCAAATTTTTGAGTGGAAAGGGGTGGATCTAAGATTGTGTTACCCGGAGTGGGACTTTAAAAAAATAATATACAAGAGAAGGAAGAAAATAAAAAGGATAATGATTTAGCTTGAAACACAACTATATACAATAAAGAGGAGACCTCGAACGTGATTTTAGTTGGGATTGTAGTGGTTATACCATAATATCCCTTCGTATTTGTAATTATATTCGTTTTTTTTTTTTCTTCTTTTATGTGGTTCTTTTGTAGTTGAATGAGGCGATGAAAGGATCTTCTGTATGGCTAAACTTCACACCTTGGCTGACGGGTAACTTTCCCGTGACAGAAGCCCCTCTCACCAGCCCCTCGGAAAACTCAGCATATAACTTTAAACCCACTTGGACCTCTTCTTTAGTCGTGTTTCTTACTGCGGCTGTTAGCTTAATGTTTTAGGGCAAAGTTTTTCAACCTGGGTCCAACAAGACATCTCCAGGGGTGCCACGAATGAATTTTAGTAATACATATATTATACACTCGCTTCGCTCGCTCGCAACTTTTAGAAACAGGATGATTTTTGGCAGCAAAGTGCCTGAATACCTCCATATTTCAGCGACGAGGTGCCCCAATAGGCTTTTATTTGACATCGAGGTACCTGAATATATTACATCTTTTATATTAAAATTACATTTTGATCACGCTCGTTCACTTCACTCACTCGCAACATTTAAAAACAGGATAACTCTGAGCAATGATATGTCTGAACCTCCTCATATTCTTGCATCGAATAGGCAACATGAAATGACTTTTGTATTCATGTATTCTGTAACGGAGTGCCCGCACACTAAATTCTGTACTTCATCTAGTGTGCTGATTTAAAAGTAGATTTTTTGTCATATCAAAAGTGAATTTGGGATTGGAGTGACGCGAAACTTTTTTTTTCTATCTTAAAAGAGTGCCGTGACTAAAAAAAAAAGGTTGACAAATGTTGGTTTAGGGATACATGGGGGCGTTGACGAGTCTCGCCCGAAATCAACTTCCCCATCTTTAAATACTTTATTGTAGTTAATATGTAATTTCATCAAAAAATACTTGATGATAATTTGTTATGATAAATCAAATGTTGTAATAACAGTCTGCCACTCTGAGATTCTTGTTAGTTGATATTTCAATTTCATGTAATGAGATTTAAAATGTCGATAGATTACGAGTTGTGTAAATATTTGATGGAAGTGAATATTACAAATAAAGGGCCTCTGTTTTAAATATAAATATACATGTTTATGTATATAATATAGAGAGATGAAAATGGGTTCTAAGTTCAGAAAAAATGAAATTGGAGACATGTGTAGTGTTAGAGTTTGAATAAAAGTACTTATTAATACAGCTTTTAGGAGCAAACAGTTAGAACAAAATACATGAACATAATTACAAGTGTGAAATAAATACATATTCGTCAACTTCGTCATTTTCTTGGGTAAAAAGCAGGTGTCTTCATTAATGGGAGAGAGAGGCGGAGAGATGAGGAAAGAGTGAACGAAAACAAGGACGAGAGATGGAGAGGAGGGAGGAGAGAGGTGCAGTTAGCGGGGGAGAGAAAACAGGAAAGATTTAAAATGAAAAGACATGAGACACAGAGAGAGAGAGAGAGACAGACAGAGAGAGAGAGAGTAAAAAAGAGCGATGAAAAGAGAACAGATATAAGACAAAAAAATCATTTTGTACATGGAGACTACAGTATGGATTTCCATCTGCTTTAGAATTAAATGTATATGAAATGGTATAGGAATTTACAAAAAGGCATATGAGCATAGAATGCAAGGCTATCTAATATCGATGTTTGTGTCTTTCACGTGTGCAAGGCAATTGTTTAAAAAAAGGTACATAAGCTTTAATAGAGAGCTTTGGACTTCTTATCCACATGTTTGGGGAGAACAATTTATTCTAGCTTCATGGGTAACAGGAACAACAATTACAACAAATACGAAATGACAACACTTATAGCATTATCGATTTAATCAATGATACAGCAATTTTCCAACTATCTACACATTAATATTAAGACAACTATCAAATGACCGTATCATTTCACTGCGATGCCGAATTGTTACAGCAATAAGAGCTGTGTAATTAAACGTAATCAAGTAAACTTTAATGATAAGAAATCAATCACCACAGAAGTGCAAACAACTTAAACTATTTTAGGGGAAAATTGAACCGTTTATAAAGTTCATGTAAATCAACTGCAACAAACTTGTCTGCACTTGCTGTTGTATATCTACCGTAATAACTACCTGAATAACATTGGGAGCCCGACACTTCAGTTATTCGGTTTTTTGTATTTACTCAAGCAGTCTTTGGTAAATGTTAAGATAATATTAGGGACTTTTAGATTTGCGTGGACTGATACGTGTGACTTCCATTCAAGGCAGTGCATTAAAAGGACGTCGATAGTAGCAATCCCCATTGTCTTCGTGCGAATCTAAAAGTCCATATTATCAAAGACTGACCCTTGAAATCTGTCCTATGTGAATTTTCAAAACTGTTGCAAAAGGTTAATACACGTACTGACGTGATAATGCAAAATTACGGAGGAATAATGGAGATCAAATTGTTGCCTATCTTCATTTTCATCAGCCAGGTAAGTTCTCATATGCATTCAAAAAGTCGAGTATTACTAAGGTAAAAAGATCTTCACATTGATAATGATCATGATGATGAAAATTGTTTTACCTGTTTGCTAAGAAAGGATGCATATTCTTGTAAGTAGGAAAAGGTGACTGACGGCTTTAAGTCCTCCTCAGTGGACTTGATACTGGAGGTTAACGCCTTACCGATCAGGGCAGGAGAGCTTTGACTTGGATTCGAATCCGGGACCCCTCGGTTCCGAGACCACTGCTCTACCCTTGAGCCATTGCGCCTTCCCTCTTTATATACATTCGTGTATATAAATCAAGAATTTGAGTACAGATATAAATACATTTATTTCTTTGAATATAAAAGTAACAGTTTTGCGTATTATTAAAAATGGCGACATTGCGAGTAAATTTAAACGGATATATAATATTGCCGCCATCCTTACAATTATGTTGTATTAAGTTGTATAGGTCTACAAATCAAATATCTAGATTTCGCTAAAATTCTACTATAGTTTCCATTGACAATATTTGTTAACGGTCTTTTTAATTATTGTCTTTGACAAAACATTTCTTAATTATTTAGAATATTTTGAATTTCCCTGCGCCATGTATTATTTCGAATGATTATAATCCTTTGCATGTCATTGTTTTTTAAGGTATTGATCGACAGTACAAGTGGGGCACAATGCATTGGACTCAGCGCTGACGTCGTTTGTGAGGTTAGACATTTTTAAATCTATAATTGATACACCACATAATATAATGATCAAGATGGTATAGATTTCGAATCAATTATACATGTAAGTCAAATCAAACTATTTCGTCGCCTACATTTGAACTCTCAAAGTATATGTTGCCTTTTTGTCAAGGTCTAATACTTACCGAAATATGCTATAGTTACTTTTCATCGGATTTAAAAACTAATTACTGTCTATGCTATAATGTTAAATTAAAATATCATACTTATGCAACAACGTTTTCTTGAACGAAAAGCAAAGAAAAACAAAACAAACAAACCATTCTTTTATTACGAGGGTACCAAATACTTTGTATATATGTTTATACATATTCATACTTGTGTTCAAGATTTTGTAATTAATATTATTATTATTATATATATATATATATATATTTCTTAAACTATAATGTACCTCATTGTGTTTAACAGGGCCTCATGGAAGACCACCATTATTGGTGATAATGAGTCACCCGGTTTAAATATCAGAAATAAATAAAGAAATAAATAAATGTATTGATCACAACTAAATGTTGTAGTGTATCTGACGGTTGTAGCAATTTGCAAGCCCTATTAGACTTTGGATCAGACCATATATCAAGTAAACTAACACTTTTAGTGTCCATATATATTCATAATATCATAATATTTGGTAACGTATTGGACATCATTATGACAAAATATATTGCCCGGCTGCAACATACACCTTGTAGACAAAATACGCTTTGTATTTGGTTCTTACTAAGATGGCAAAAAATTAGTAAAGATTTCATACATTTGGACACGATTTTGGCTTTAAAATCCAAACAGTAAGCACAAAGTGGGAAAAATGCGAAGAAGAAAATAGTTAGGGGTAAAGTTTGTTATAAAAAAGTTTTAAAAAAATAATCTCATTTAAACGAAAATCTTGAGTGATTGAAAACTGTTACAGTGTTGATGGTCAGCAGATTTATTTCAGGTTTCACATAATTATAACAAACGTGGTGGGCTGAATGATTTTCTTCCGTCGGACGAGCATAGTTTGTTATTTAGAAAACAACGGTGTCACTTAAAATGACACTAAACTGTTGCAATTTAAAAATATCATGGACCGCCAAATTGTCTGTTTAGAGTCAGAAGGGTGTTAACTCTGTGAAACATGCTATGAGCTAAGAGATGAGTAGTTTTCTTGTTATATTCTGATGCTACAATCATTCGCATGTGATATTAGTGTGATGGATATGGACGGTGTATGAAAGGAACGCTTGAGATTGACCCCTGGTTACAGTTCGCTCTCAAAACGCAACGAGAAATTCAGGTGAGAAATTGCCTTATTCTACATTTTGAAAATACAACGAACATTATCATGATGATGATAATGTTAATGATGATGACAACGAGGGCTGACATAATAATGATAATGGGGAAGTACTTGCAGTGGTGATGGTATAGTGGTAGCTTTGATACAGTTTATTAAAACTGTCGGAAGTTTTGAACTTAAAGAAACTGATGATAATTAAGTATCCTTCAAAATTATAAAAAAACTGTTATATCTTCATAATCTTTCTTCAAGATTCATTCTATTAATATTTTAGAGTTCACAATTCAATATATTACTTGATTCAAAATGTTATTGGTTTATTGTGTTCTTTTATAATATCTGGTTTTACATGGAACTCCAGGCTATGCCATTAATACATCACTGTGACTGATTCGTCTACAAAACTCAATATTAAAAACTCATGTCGTATTTGGTTGCTAGCATGTAAATGTTTATTTTCGTCTCGTCCCTTGTTGATTTGATATAGATTGATATATCCATCGACAGAATGCAAATATTTGATGTAAGTACACCAATTCCAATTAACTTCAATCATATACGTATTTGATTTTCAAACACAACTCAATTCAATTTAATTCCATCAAGGCGTATTGAAACATGACTGGTAGTCAAAGACTGTATTATACATGTTTTTACGGTGCAAGTAAATTACAATATATATACAAATTGAAACAATAACAAATCGTGTAAAACTGAATGTAAAAGATACACCAATTAGATTACACTGATAAAATTGTAATTACGAAATGAAGACACGCAAAGTTTATTACATTGGACTGTCTGTATGTGTAATAACATGATTAGCCCGTTGGCTTTTGCCCTGAACATAATCAATGTAATAACAGACGAGATCAAGTGTAGAATATTTTAAAACCAATTAAATAAACTGTTAGCAGGGTGAGTGATAGGGTGGGGTCGTATTTGGTTACATTTGGGATGGGAAGGGAAAAATAGATTTTAATGCTTTTTTCCCCGTTTTTTGTTGTTGTTTAATTTAATTTATTTTAGTACATGTACAGTGTATTTTAATTAAACAATAAGCCTTACTATTTTGTTATTTCATTACTCATTATATTATCATTATGTATATATTGGACTCTATGGAAGAACGGAGCCATTAGGTTAATAGCTCTGTAATGGTCTATCCTACTGTTTATCATTCTTTTATTGTTACAACACTGTATATAAGTCTTTTATTCTGTTATATTGTATATTATTGTTTTTATGATTTTCGGAAATAAAACAAACAAACAGCCACAACCACATCAGATATAGGTATGACATAAAGTCCAAGTATTATATCAGAGATTGTTTTAATAAGGTTTCCGGTCCACTCGGTGTTTGTTAAGTGTTGTACATTGAATTTCGTTTTGGGATATGTAAGTACTCGGGATTGTGTTGTGTAGATTACTTAAATTTATGTTACTAAAGAGGTAAATATACGGCAACATGCAGTTTAAAACTGAAGAACATATTTCATACGACTACATGGAAAATATTCATGTTTATAAAATGGGTTCAAGAATGTAGCCAATGAGAAGCGTCGAAATGATCACGAGTGCGTGCATTAATATTTACCATATAGGCACGGGAAGTGCATTTTGGTGATAACAACCGTCAATTTTTCGACTTTAAACTCATATTGTAAACCCATCTTAAAAAACAAATAACACATGTCTTATCTCGTGCATTAGTGATATACACTGCATTTGGTTAAGTCACAATGAGACTGAAAATGAACTCGACAAGTCTCGTTCATTATCCTACTGTGACTTTAACCTCCTCGCAGTGCTTTTCATTAATGTACTCGCAAACATGTATTATTTGTATATTATTATATAATTAATACAAACTGCTAGCCAAAGGGTTTTAAATGTTAGTACTTGTCATCTTCACACAGGCTCACAATGCATTTAACAATCGAGCTTACGGACTTGCCTATGGAGGTATGTAAAATATTATTTAAAGCAATCTTTTCGATCAAAAAAGTGAAAGATGTTATGTAACATAAAAATTGGGCTTTGCCACTTTTGAATAGACACACAATCATAAAAATATATTTGTTAATAAGCTAAGTCTGGAAGTGGCTCTAGGAGGTTTCCAAGATGGCACCTTACCCCTCCCTACCCCTATCTTCACATTGCACCAGAATGGACAACTTAAAGGTAACATTCAACAACAGCAACAAAAATGGGGGATTAGAAGTCTGACGTGTCTTTGAAGGTAGATCCGAAATACAGAAATAGATCTCTGTAATCACTACCAGTACCATATTATGGTACACGTTACTTTGTCGCTATCGTCAGATTTTTAAATGCAGTTACTGAATAGTGTGATGATAATAGGTCTATTCAATGTAACCTTTGCACCCCCAAAATAATCTTTATCCTGTCTTCTAGCAAATGATACATGTCAATGGCCGCCACCGTATGATAACGTCTGTTTGGGATTGGCCAATCATGAATTCAGTATCATCGACATGTTAAACATGGGAGTCAGAGCTGTGGAAATAGACAACTGGTATTGCGATGGTGAGGTAAGCACGCTGAGAATACATTTATTTTTAATCATGGGCTCATAGGCGGCGCTCTCGGGGGCGAGATGGGGGGACACAGTGCTCCCCCCACACTTTTTCAAGTACCCCAAATGTGCCCCTCTTCCTTCGACAAGTTACCCTTCTCCTGTGTAAAAGCCCCTTTTCATTTCTTATAATTGTCCTTTTTACTTTGACACGTGATCTTTTTCAGTTCTAATCCTTATCCCTTCTGAGTTGTGCCCCATTTCCTATCTCCAGAACATGTACCCCTAATTTGAAGCGATTTAGAGCAAATTTTCGCAAATTTTACACAACGCTCGCTCGAATTTATGACTGATGCAATTATGTAACTTATTAAATGTCGTTATCAGTCTTCCAGGATGAGCTTGTGCTTAAAACCCCATGTTTTTTCCTTTTTATAAGATATAATTGGTCGCAATGCGACCTCACAAATCTTAAATGATTATTCAGACCATCACATCGAACTGCAAAGCATAATGTTTAAGCAGTATCTTCAGGTCTTGAGATGGCTCTTTCCCCATAACTCCCTGGTGGGTAGCAACATGATGAAACGCCCAATCCCCTACCAAACTACTCTCCGCTGACACCCCTCATCTTCATATTCTCCCTCAGATAGACGTCAATTAAGACTCACCCAAAACTTTGGATCTCTTGGACCCAAAGTTCATTATTTTTAAATTTAAATTTAAACTTATTTCGGAGCTTGAAACTACAGAGAGAGAGAGAGGGAGAGAGAGAGGGGGAGAGAGGGAGGGAGAGAGAGAGAGAGAGAGAGGGAGAGAGGGAGGGAGAGGGGTGCGGGTTTTGAAAGACCAGGGGTTGGGAGGATGGAAGGAAGAGAAATAGTGAGAGTGTGATGGAGTTAGAGAGAGAGGGGGAGGAAAGGGGGGAGGAGAGAGCTAATGCTACACCCACAACAAAAAGTGAGTCATTTGACACGTTTAAGCATAATTTTCGTGAGTCAGGTGTAAATTGACTCATTAGTAACAACCAATGAGTCTCTATTGACTCATTTATATTTCACCAGTGTGTCAATCATGAGCTGACGCATTTGCAAAATGCTTCGACTGACTCACATGGTCGTAAAAAATGAGTCAAGATCGACATAAGAGCATTTTAGAAGAAAAAAGTGAGTCAACTTGAAAGTGAGGCTGTATGCATGCGCGCGCATACTTTCGTGACGTCATCCAAAATGCGCATTCTCGAGCCATATTTAAATTCCCGATCGACGACGCGACGTCGCCATCTTATATCTTGGATTCAGAAGAGTTTTGACTGCAGCTAGTGAAAAATTGGTACGCATAATTATTCATATGGTTTTAAACGATGATTTTTATGACTGGATTCGTGGGCTGAATCTTCTGATTATTATACAAATGATGCATGCGTTCATTTTACGATATCCGCACTCGAGTTGATGAGGCTGTGTGTAACTTAACTACGGTATAGATTCTCACTATGAACATGACAGACAACGAAAGCGGACAAAATATACAGTTCCTCAGGAAAACAAAGGAACATCCCTTCACTGCTATGTAAAAATGTGTAGAACAGGTGAATATGCATGTGACACCTGTTCTACACATTTTTACATAATAGCAGTGAAGGGATGTCCCTTTGTCTACCTGAGGAACTGTATATTTTGTCCGCTTTCATTGTCTGTCATGTTCATAGTGTCTACTGTATCGCACGAAGCCGTGTCGAATGAAAACATGCATGATTTTGCATCATTGTTTTATACAACGAAACTCCTAGATCCTTGTTATTTGATGTAAAACGAATTAATTCAAGATTGTTTCGTGACAGTATGGGTGACAAATAAATCTCAAGTTAAGGCTTAATTTAGTGCGTACAAAGTAGATTTTTCAGATTCGGGTAGCGGGACCACCGATTACATCGCTAAAATGTGATATTTTAGGATATATTTTCCATTGCAAATGTTGACAGTGACTCTGGCATGGTATGGTATGTGTGTGATAGGGGGTCTATGTCATGATGCACCCACAACAAAAAGTGAGTCACCCTTACTCAAATTGATGAGTCACTGGTTTGTCCGTACAGCGAAACACTTGAAGGATCATGTGAGTCACTATGACTCGATAAAAATGAGTCTTATTTATCTAAGACTCACTTAAGTGAGTCTTAGATAAATAAGACTCATTTGTACCGAGTCATAGTGACTCACATGATCCTTCAAGTGTTTCGCTGTACGGACAAACCAGTGACTCATCAATTTGAGTAAGGGTGACTCACTTTTTGTTGTGGGTGTAATTGATATACTGGGACACTCAATCATGATAATCGAGAACACCTGTTTAAGAAGCAAAGGAAAGGTGCTTATATTCTGATCCTTAAATACTGCCCATCTTGAACTCCAAAGCGTTAACATTATTTGAATACAAAAATATATTTTTAGAAATGACCAATAAAATATTTTACTCCTTTCTTATTTAGATGCGGATTGCACATTTAGGAACACGGCGTGCCGTAGGTTGCGGAGAGTTCAACGTACTCTTTTCTGACGTTATAGCAGACATTGGCCAATGGATGCACGAGCCTGGAAATGAAAATGAGTTTATTCGAATCTATATCAATGTATGAAAATAATGACTTGATGAGAATTTTTTGATTTAATGAGTTTGCATATTTTTGGATTACAATCATGTATCCTTCGAATTTGTTAATAACGTTGTGTGAAAAACGAATCACCATTCCATTATTTTGACCCAATACGAATCGATTTCATTTTCTTCTGAGTTTACCCCCAAACTGAAAATAATCAGGAACATACTTCTTCAATTATTTCTACTATTAGACATTCATGATTCATCAAATGATTGTATGAATTTTGATGCACTAATGAAATGAAAGTTCAAACAATAAAATAAGCTTAGGCTGCCAACGTAAATTTAAAGTTTCTCTTAAAGTTTCCTGAAATAAATGTTATTACATCTTCATGGCATACTTATTTAAATTCTCCACACTGATTATGCCTACTTTGAAACTTAATATATTTTGGGCTTTTTTTGTTAATAAAGGAAGTTTATGACCAGGGTTTCGATGCTGAAGTGAATGGTCCACTGGAGCGTTATTTGGGTCATGATGAGATCTTGAGTCCTGCTGATCTAAGGGATACATACAGAGGGGTGTTGCCGACGCTGAGAAGAATGAGAGAGGTAAGAGATAGGCCGAGGGTGTAGCCGATCTATAAGAGATACTCATCGAGTAATAGTTTAAGAAAGGTAAATAAGGGGGTAATCAATTAACCTTAGGACCGTTTTTGACTTCTAGTTTTTCTTTAGCTAAAATAGGTATCCCTCTCGGATATATTTGTTTCCAATCATCCTCTTTACCCCATCAACTTCCTCGTTCTCCTTCTTATTACATGCACCCATTTTTTTTCTTCTCCTTTATCTTATTCTTTCCTTCTCATTCTTCATCTTTTTTTCCTCCTTTTTTTAATTACTGTTTATCTTCTCGTGTTCAACTTCTCATTTCTCTTTCTATTCCATTACCTCCTTCATCTTACTTCTTTTCCCCCTTATTCTTCCTCCTCCTTTTCATTTTCTTCAACCAATTCTCCTTACTCGTCTTCTTTTTTCTTCGTTTTTTCATTAATAATTAGAAGAGCAGACCGCTTTCAGTAATATTTGGTTGAATGTTTAAAATGAGAGGAATATTAATTTTGTTTTCAATTATTTTTTTCCATCAGGATGGTAAACGAGTGTTCGTGGTAAGCGGAGGTGGTACCTTACACCAAGGTAAATACATCCATGTTCGGCAGTGTGAAGGTTCGGGAGAGAATGAGGTAAGAATAATGTTCAATATCCTACACCTAAATGAACAAAGAGTTCCTTAGTTGGAAAAAGAAAGGTCCACAGTGTGTCCATAGTGTAATCATAAGGTGCCATCCACGTATCGAACACTTTTTGTACACCATGTGATACCTTTGGTCACGCAGTGACCACAAAATACACGATGTGTTACCATTGCTAGCTTCATGTAAAAAGAAGAAAAAACGAGTGCCCAAGTGCACAGTGCGGGTCACACTGTGTGTCGTACATTTCTGCGACTCTTTATGTGACCATAGTGTGTCACATTATTCACTTATCATATGTCTCACAGTGTTATAACGGTTTGATCACAAAGGGTTCACATATTTAATACCACGAAGGTGTGAACATCCACACCACTGGTCAAAATGTTATGTTTACATTTTGTGAGACTCTCTCTCTCTCTTTTTCCCTCTCTCTCTATCTCTTTCTCTCTTTCTCTCTCTCTCTCTATGTGGCTACAGTGTACCACACTGTGTCGTATAATGTTAAAATCGTATGATCACTGTTTTTTTACAAATACAGCACCACAGTTGTCCAAATATGCTGTGCCATCACATAGTGGTTTATACATTATAATATCTTTTTACTGTGAACAGATATTTCGGCATAATGTTTCATTCACTTTGTCGTCACACTGTGTTACAAATTGTGATTAAAGTATTACATAGTGCGTTAACAATACATTGCGGTCAAACTTACACATTTGCTCCAAATCCAACATGTTACTCTGCATTTCTGTTTGTGGCGACCAGCGAAATTGCGTATCAATGTGTCACACAATGCAACACCAGTATATCCACAGTGTGTTCGCATATTCCATACATTTAAAGTATACAAATATGCTTTGTGGTTACAATTTCATACTTTACAAGTAGGCTATAGAATCTATACAGTGTTTGACACTGGCAACTCTGCAAATAATTTTCATATCCTTCCTATGGGTGACACTGTGGTGCGTACATTCCTCCACTCTCGTTGTGCCCACAATGTTTATCACTGTGTCACGCAAGTAAGGTTAAAAAAACAGTGTTACCACAGTTTTTTTGTATACCGTTAACACCACAGAAACGTGAATGAACTGTACTGTAGTCTAAATTGTGTGATCACTTTCAATGTATCCAATAGTAGGTTATTTCAACGCTACAGTTTACCATGTATTTCGCACTCTTAACTATCTTCATTGTTTTGTCTAGTTCACCAACTACCCACAGTGTGGCGGCAAAACGGAGACATACTGCAAGAGATTTCGCAGTGATGCCACACATTACGTGTAAGTTATGTTCTCTATCAGACCAGTGTTCTATTTTCAGATTCAGATTAAGATTCGTATATTATACCATTTTCAAATAATCTTTATGATCTTACTCCCATGATTTTATAGTACTATCATTAATCTAGCCTAGAGTAAATGGGTAACCAACAGAAGAAACTTGTTGGGAGAAGTAGAGAAGAAGACCTAATTTTATCTCTCTGAAGTTTTATTCAACTTTGTTTATTTTTACCTTTTGATTGGGGTGGCACTATTTGGGACTGCTTTGGAATGTTTTTGCAATCGGAATTTATCTCTTTCATTTTTACCCATAGTCGATGGTACTCCTCATTTATAAACGTGTTACATAATAATGTGTTATTATTCCCTCTTATACTCAAAATTGTCTGTCGAAATAGTTACTTTCAAGCAATAATATTTAGAATATGCCCTATTGAATGTAGCCTTGAATACTTGTCTCATTGACATTACCTTAATTATTTTGACAAACCACTGTAATATCCACATCTTTTATACATTTCTAAAACTTATATGATCAATAATATTCATTTATGATTTTACTATTGTTATATTGCTTATGTATTTTGATGTTAAGACATTATAATATAAATATCCGATTACTTTGTAAAACAGACAATATCAGTCTTGAGCTGCTTGTCATGTTTTTTTTAATATACAAATTAAATTTAATTAAAGATAATACATAAAGATGTTTTTAAAGAAAATAGTTCTTCACGTATTCTTCACAATATCAGCTCATGAATAGTATATTTTTAATGGTAGATGCTACCTAGAGTTTGCAAAATATTGAAAGCCTTGCTACCTGAAAATTATTGATGAGTTTTTGTCTTCATTTAGATTCAATGTCATCTATGATTGGCCTTCAGCGACCGGTGCAATCACCGATCTTATGTCCGCTCTACTCGCTATATAGGCCGCGGAATCTTTAAAAACCGTGATAATACGGGCATGACGGGCGAGACGCAAAGACGAATATTTGAAAAATAGCAGCGTTTATGATTGAGCCTATGATTATGTCATTAGAAGGCAAATAACGGAGACTGAACTCGTTAAAATATTACAAATTATTACATGTTAATAAAAATATAAAGTTGCTGTACCTTTTGTACCCAGATTCGGCGCCATCTACGACGGACCTACAGCGACTGGTGCGATCACGGATATGAGTGAGATGGTGAAATGTCGTATCAATCTTATTGCTACAGATATGGTAACACCTCAACTTATGAAGACTGGGGTCTATACGTGGGCCTATGGAGAACCAGCAATACAGCTAGATAATGACTCGTGTGTTATGTTAAAATAGGTACATTTCTAAAACATTGATGGACTTAAAATATATTTTACACACTCAATTAAATGAGCTTAAAAACGAAGCTACTCTTTGCATTTTGATCAGTAATGTAATGATAATCAGGTCAGTGGTTAGCTCAGATCATGTAAAAATGAAATCAACAAATCACAACAGAGAAAAGAGAGAATTTGTCGTCCCACAGAAAGACCTTTATTAGCTCGGTCACACCGCGAATACAACTCAACACCGAGTAATTTTTATTAGGTCTATTGTCGATCTGATGTCCGTTCTGTTGGTTATTAGGCCTGCCAATCTGATTTTTACCTGGATCTCTTGGGCAAAAACCAATTATCAATTCAGTAAACAAACAGAAGCCTCCATCGATCTATCAGAGAATTCATTCATTTTTTTAATCAGATGGAGGTCGAAATCCTAGTAACATAAGCATTTGTGAGTTTTCAATAACCATTCATAATTCATGACTGGTACACTTTTTCATTCACATCACAGCCACGAAGACTCTCGTTGGTACACGTCACCTGATTGCGACCAATCATTGAGCTACGCGTGTCAAAGTTCAACAGATCCAAATGACTGGTTGGTCAGCGAATCTACCGGCCCCTATGACGTCACGCGCGACTTGTGTCCCATTGGCTACAAGTTCAGTCTACCACACAATGGATTCAGACAACAGAAGGTTAGTGGTCTTCAAATTTTTGAGTGGAAAGGGGTGGATCTAAGATTTTGTTACCCGAAGGGGGACTTTAAAAAATGATATGCAAGAAAGGGCAGAAAATAAAAAAAGGATAATGAATTAGCTTGAAACACAACTATATATATACAATAAAGAGAAGACCTCGAACGTGATTTTAGTTGTGGTTGTAGTGGTTGTACTATAATATCGCTTCGTATTTGCAATTATATTCGTTTGTTTGTTTGTTATTTTTCCTTTTTTGTTGTTCTTTTGTAGTTGAAGGAGACAATGAAAGGATCTTCTGTATGGCTAAACTTTACACCTTGGCTGACGGGTAACTTTCCCGTGACAGAAGCCCCTCTTACCAGTCCCTCAGGAAACTCAGCACATAACTTTAAACCCACTTGGACCTCTTCTTTAGTCATATTTCTTACTGCGGCTATTAGCTTAATGTTTTAGGGCAATGTTTTTCAACCTGGGTGCCGCAAGACATCTCCAGGGGTACCATGAAAGAAATTTAGTGATACATACATTATACACTCGCTTCGCTCGCTCGCAACTTTTAGAAACATGATGATTTCTGGCAGCAAAGTGCCTGAATACCTCCATATTTGAGCGACGAGGTGTCCGAATAGCCTTCTATTTGACATCGAGGTACCTGAATGTATTACATTTTTTATATCGAAATTACATTTTGATCACGCTCGTTCACTTCACTCACTCGCAACATTTAAAAACAGGATAATTCTGAGAGATGAGATGCCTGAATCTCCGCATATTCGTGCATCGAATAGGCAACATAAAATGATTTTTGTATTCATGTATTCTGTAACGGAGTGCCCGCATATATTTAATTATGTGCTTCATCTATTGTGCTGATTATAAAGTAGAATTTGATCATATCAAAGGTGTCTTCTTCTTTTTAGCTCGCTTGCTCGCGAAATTTAGAAACAAAATGTGCCTATAGTAGATAACACTTGACAAGTGTCAGAGTGATGCAAATTGAATATTCTGTAAATAAATTCGGGATTGGGTGCCCTATCTTTAAATACTTTATTGTGTAATTTCATCAAAGAAAAATACTTATTAAATGTTGCATAAAACAGCCTGCCATTCTGAGATTCTTTTTAGTTGACTTTTCATGTAATGAGATTTAAAATGTCGAAATATTACGAATTGTCTATTATTTGATGGAAATAAATTACAAATGAAATGCCCCTGATTTAAATAAATAAATAAAGAAACTGTTTTAAAAAAAAACATATTCGTCAACTTTTAACATTTTCTTGGGTAAAAAACAGGTGTCATCATTGACGGGAGAGAGAGGCGGAGAGATGAGGAAAGAGTGAACGAAAAAAGGACGAGAGATGGAGAAGAGGGAGGAGAGAGGTGCAGTTATAGGGGAGAAAAAACAGGAAAGATTTAAAATGGAAATACATGAGAGAGAGAGAGAGAGAGAGAGAGAGAGAGAGAGATAGAAAGTGAGAGAGAAAGAGAGAGAGAGAAAGTGAGAGAGAGAGTGTGAGAGAGAGGGAGAGAGAGAGAGAGAGGGGGGGAGAGAAGGGGGAGAGCGATGAAAAATGAATAGTTATAAGAATTAAAATCATGACGTATATGGAGACTTCAGTACGGATAGGTTATCAAATTTGCTCTAGAATTAATGTATATAAAATGGTATAGGAATTTACATAGAAGCATAGATTTCAAGGGTATCGTATATCGGTGTATTATGTGTGCATGGCAATTGTTTAAAATGGAACACAAACTTAGATAAGTTTGGATTTCTTCTTAACATTTTTTGGAGATCCTGGGTTCGAAACCATTTCGATGTGCGCTAATGCATTCATCCTCATTATAAAATGCCTCGGAGAGGACTTAAAGTCATTGGTCCCCTGGTTGCTTACTTACAAGCAAGCACATGGTTTCTTAGCAGTAAGTTAAAAAAAAAAAAACATTGATTATCAACCTTATTTTTTCGATAAAAGAGACGGTCGTGGTAACTATGGACCCGTTATGCTTTCTTATGATGAACAGAAACATACATAATATTAATTAAGTTTCCCTCACGAGTTGACGAATCAATATTTTTGTCTTTTTTTATTTTATTTTATTTTTTTTTCCAATTTCAGTTGCGTGTTGCTATTTTTTTGTACTTTTTGTTGATCGTTCAACATCATGTTCGGATAGGGATTAAAGGTTTTAGGTCCACGTTCTCCTAACCGCCATATGATATGGAGTATCACCGCACTTATATATCGACTAAAACATACTCCACATTGATTACAGTTACTGGTTAGAAAGAAACGTCTCCATATATTTAATCAAATAGCATTCATAGTATAGATTATGACTTTGCATTGAAATACCGTCCATAACACGAGAAATGAAAACTGAATATTTTCCGGAAAATGCGGGACATTTCTTTCAAAAGTAGAGACATATTTTCCATGTTTCAAGAAAAAAATATTGTAAGTTGCGTTACACCTGACATACAGTTACATATCCTGAAAATCGATATTCATGAGATGCGAGTCATGTTACCGGATCTCTATTTTTGTTCTTCCGGGGAATTCCACGTCATTTGTGCAAACGATGGATTGTTACAGCTGAGGTATTGTAATAGTGAAAAAGGTGGAAAATGTAGCGATGATCTTTGATAAGTCTTTGGAGGGATCTTCAATCTGTGCAGTAGTAGTAAGTAATAGTAGAAGTAGCAGTATCAGTAATAGTAGTAGTAGTAGTAGTAGTAGTAGTAAGTTATAATAGTAGTAGCAGTAGCAGTATCAGTAATAGTAGTAGTAGTAGTAGTAGTAGTAGTAGTAGTAGTAAGTTATAATAGTAGTAGCAGTATCAGTAAGAGTAGTAGTAGTAGTAGTAGTAGTAGTAGTAGTAGTAAGTTATAATAGTAGTAGCAGTATCAGTAATAGTAGTAGTAGTAGTAGTAGTATCAGTAGTAGTAGTAGTAGTAGTAGTAGTAGTAGTAGTAGTATTAATAGTAGTAGTAGTAAGTAGTAGTAGTAAGTAGTAGTAGTAGTAGTAGTAGTAGTACATGTAGTAGTAGTAGTAGTAGTAGTAGTAGTAGTAGTAGTAGTAAGTAATAGCAGAAGTAGTAGTATCAGTAATAGTAGTAGTAGTAGTAGTAGTAGTAGTAAGTTATAATAGTAGTAGCAGTATCAGTAATAGTAGTAGTAGTAGTAGTAGTAAGTTATAATAGTAGTAGCAGTATCAGTAATAGTAGTAGTAGTAGTAGTAGTAGTAGTAAGTTATAATAGAAGTAGCAGTATCAGTAATAGTAATAGTAGTAGTAGTAGTAGTAGTAGTAGTAGTATCAGTAGTAGTAGTAGTAGTAGTAGTAGTAGTAGTAGTAGTAGTAGTAGTATTAATAGAAGTAGTAGTAAGTAGTAGTAGTAAGTAGTAGTGGTAGTAGTAGTTAGTAATAATAGTAGTAGCAGTATCAGTAATAGTAGTAGTAGTAGTAGTAGTAGTAGTATCAGTAGTAGTAGTAGTAGTAGTATCAGTAATAGTAGTAAGTAGCAGTAGTAGTAGTAGTAGTAGTAGTAGTAGTAGTCGTAAGTTATAGTAGTAGTAGCAGTATCAGTAATAGTAGTAGTAGTAGTAGTAGTAGTAGTAGTAGTAGTAGTAGTAATGGTAATTTAAATTGATATAATTTGTAATGCAATTTCTGTTTCCTTTACTTATCAGCTATTTTCTTCTCAACCGCTTAGAGGCAATTTGCAATTTGCGGTATACAAATATGGTGGTGGTAGTTATACACCGGAGGTAGCAATGTCAAGAACAGTGGAGGTGGCAGTTGTTGTTGTGATGATGATGGGAGTGATGGTAGTGGTGGTGGTTATTTCAGAGATATTGTGGGATCCGACATTTTTGACATTTTCCATAGATGTTAGTTCTTTTGCAATTCAACCTCCCCCCCCCCCCTCCTAGTTGTTAGGTGTTTTTTGGAAATAGTTGGTCCTGAAGAGGTTATATTCAGTAGAGGTATTTGTTCGGGAGTAACGGCCCATGCAAGCAGTGGTTCTGATCATGCTCATATGAGCCAATCTGACTGTATACTATAATGATGAATATACGCCTCTTCTTTCCATTCTATTTTAAAGCCATGAAGGTTTGGTTGGTATACGTCCACTGACTGTGACCAATCATTGAGCTACGCGTGTCAAAGTTCAACTGACCTGAATGACTGATTGGTCAGCGAATCTACCGGTCCGTATGACGTCACACGAGACTTGTGTCTCATTGGCTACAAGTTTAGTCTACCACACAATGGATTCAGACAACAGTAAGTGGCATCGTGGTCAAACAATAAATAAACAAAATTAATAACCTATATATTATATGGAGATTGAGTACCACCCCCCCCCCCCCCAACAACAAACAAAAAACAAAACAGAATCCCCACCCTGATCAAAGGATTTGTCCGCTACTGATTCATTAGGAAATACCCTAACAATCCTGACAAAAAATTGCTAGTAGTAATATTTTCGTTCGTCTAAACTTATCTTTTCAAATTCATGTTGTTCATCGCGCTGTCATTTCTTCTCTGTTAACACGATATCGTAGTTCATTATTCATTTATAACTTTTCAGTCACATGTTGACTTCACTGTTCATAAAACACACCAGTAATGAAACATATTGCGTTATTTATTGAATACATAAAGTAATGAACATAATTAACAGAGAGAGGGCAGCAGTCAAGAATAATAAACCTTGCCGAAGAAATCTGGCCAAAGGAAACTAGAGCGATGTTACGTTTAAATGTGACACCATTTGTTTTGTTTAAATTGTTGTATTATTTATGTGTTTACTATTTTGTAGTTAAAGGAGGCAATGAAAGGATCTTCTGTATGACTAAACGTGACACCTTGGCTGACGGGTAACTTTCCCTTGACAGAAGCCCCATCATACAAGCTCCTATACAGTGCGTCCCAGAAAAAACGAAACCGAGAAGTATCGATGTTTTATCATAACTTAATCACAACCATAATTAATGAATGATACATATTTGGAAAGCTTAGAGTCTCCTCTTTCAGTTGATGCTACTCAGATGATGCATATTTTACGCATGAGTGATTAAAAGCGATTTGAAGGAAGGAAACCAAAAAGACATTTGGCGGGCGGTATCTGAATTTCGAAGAAAAATTTACATTTCTAGAAAGTTGAGTTCCTGCCCTTTCATATGACACCTCAATCAGGAAAAATGAGCGAGGAATAACCAAGTTCTGTTTGTTTAAAGAAGCCCTTACATTTTCATAATTTTAACAAACGAATTCGTTTTCACTGGGTGCCTGCCGTAGCAAAAAGCAGATTTGAAAAAAGACTTAACTCCGTTTCGTTGACAATCAGCCATGCATTAAGACTCTCATCTACGGCTGATTGTCAACGAAACGGAGTTAAGTCTTTTGTTAATTTCGTTTATTGATACGGCAGGCAGCCAGTGAAAACAAATTCGTTTAATAAAATTAATGAAATGCAAGCACTACTTCAAACAAACAGAACTTTGTCATTCCTCGCTCATTTTTCCTGATTGAGGTGTCATATGAAAGGGCAGAAACTCAACTTTCTAGAAATGTGAATTTTTCTTCGAAATTCAGATACCGCCCGCTAAATGTCTTTTTGGTTTCCTTCCTTCAAATTGCTTTTAATCACTCATGCGTAAAATATGCATCATCTGAGTAGCATCAACTGAAAGAGGAGAATCTAAGCTTTCCAAATATGTATCATTCATTAATTTATAGTTGTGATTAAGTTATGATAGAACATCGATACTTCTCGGTTTCGTTTTTTCTGGGACGCACTGTATATCAAATTAAAGTATATCAACAAGCAGGATATCAAGCGATGTGTTTTCCTGTGTACAATATAAATATATACTTATTTAAATTAGTTGTGTCATGAGCGGTAATCAATGTGTTAAGAAGCGTTTGATTTTCTTCTTCAAACAGATACAGGTACCTTTTTTTTAATCGATCCCATTTGTTATCACCAATTTAGTAAAAAATCATTATGACGTAAAAATTAAACTCTGGAAAATTCATACAAGGCAGTTGTTTAAAAATGGCACACAAGCATAACGAAGTATAAACTTCTTCTCAACATTTTGTTGAGGGATCCTGGGTTAGAAACCAACTTGATGCGATAGTGAAGCATTCATCCTCATTACCAAATGCCTCGGTAAGGACTTAAAGCCATTGGTCCCCTGGGTAGCTTGCACTTACAAGCACACACATGGTTTCTTAGCTGAAAGGTAACACATAAACCATCAACCATTGATAAAAGAGACGGTCAAGGTAACTATGGACACGTTCTGCTTACTTATATATAATAAACCTACATGAATTATTTAGTATTATTAAGATGTTGATATTACTGTAAACATGTTAATGTTATCATTAACATGTTAATAATATCAATATGTTAATATCATGAATTGGCATTCCCTCATGAGTTGACCAATCAACTTTTCTCTTTTTTTTTAATTTTGAAGGGAATTTTTTCCCTTTTTTTTTTTTTTTACATTTTAGTTGCGTTTTTCTATTTTTTTGTACTTTTTGTCGATTGTTTACGTCATATGTTTAAAGGGCATAAGGTCCACGTTCTCCTAACCGCCATATGCTAATGAGTGTCACCGCGATTATAAATCAACTAAAACATACTCCACCTTAATTACGGTTACTGGTTAGAAAGAAACATTTCCATATATTTATATGGTTATGAGTTTACCTTGGAATACCGTTCATAATACGAGAAAATAAAAACTGAATATTTTCCTGAAAATGCGGGACAGTTCTTTCAATGTAAAAAACATATTTTCCATGTTTTAAGGAAAAATATTGTAGGTTGCGTTTGATCTTACATACAATAACATGATACTGAAAATCAATATTCATGAGATATGAGTCACGTTACCGGATCTCTATTTGTGATCTCCCGGGGAATTCCACGTCAATTGTACACACAATGGATTGATACAGCAGAATGGTATTGTAATAGTGAAAAAACGTGGAAAATGTAGCAATGATTTGTGATGAGTTTTTGGAGGGTCCATTCAATCATTCAATCATGTAGTAGGGTTCATGATTCAAGCTATGTAGATGTTAAAACAAATATATATGTACAGTAGGCTTGCGGTTGCACCATGTGAGGGGGGGGGGGGGGGATTATATATGGTAGTTCTCTTCATGAATGCTTATACAAAACAATGTTGTAAAAATAATACTGGTAATATAGTAGGAATCGTAGCAGTGTTATTATTATTAGTAGTAGTAGTAGTAGTAGTAGTAGTAGTAGTAGTAATAGTAGTAGTAGTAGTAGTAGTCGGTGATGATGCTGTTGGTGGTGGTGGTGGTAGTGATGGTAGTAGTGGTGGTGGTGGTGGTGGTGGTGGTGTGGTTATTTCAGAGATACTGCGGGATCAGACATTTTGACATCGACATTTTTCATGGATTTAAGTTCCTTCACAATTCACGTCTAAATTTGGCCAATTTATTTATTCAACATTACATCATTCATAGCTCCGAACCTATATAAGAAGAGAAAGTTTACTCCCAGAGTTTACTTCATGGATGTTACCCTAAACTAGATTGTAATAGAAATAGTAATAGAAATATATCTACCATGATTGGAAATTGGATTGAGGAGACACATCTTTACTACCGACTATCTAGAATACAATAAAAGTTGAATTTCATTGGTTCGTTCGTTCGAGCGTTTATTCATTTCATTTTCATAAAAAAACGCATCAAAAGTAAATGTTCAGTTTATACGAATAACTTCAAATGAAAAAGGAGAACAAAGGAAAAGCCAATATTGGCCTTGTTTAAAAAAAATCCCCTGAATATCGTAATTTACATTAGTGAGTATATATTAGTTAAAGATATCACAAAAGACAGCGATAAACACAATATAAAGACAAACAATTACAAAATCATGTGTGAATAATGTAAAATTGGAGGGGGTAAAAAGGTTTGGAAGGTAAACTCAGCGGTACTCAGAATACAAGGTCAGTTGAAATTGTTTTTTAAACATTGAACTGTTTTTATATAGGCGTACGACTTGAGGTATAGAGTGTTCCATAATGCTTGGCAAAGTATTTCTTACATATTTGTTATAGAATGAACTCTTTACTTTCCATAAATGAAACGTGTTGCTAATAATCACTACCTGTACAAATACGTAGAGCCTTCTTTTGTAATTTGAAGAGGGTATCAATTTTTCCATGACACGAATTATACTTTTAATTGCCTTTTACCTTGATAATTATTTTTCCTACACTCTATACAGGTTATCAAACGAGCATCAAGCACTCAGAAAAGATAAAGGAAAGCAAACAATAATATCAAACAAACTTTGTACCTGTGTATTATCCCTTTTAGGCTTTTGTAGACCATAAGCAAGGAAATTGTATTCAAATGTTAAATAGAGTATAAATCAATAATAATAATTACAAAGACTGAGATATTTTTGAAGCATTATAGCATGTTTAATATGTAATACTTATTCATTGGTGTTTTTTAAAGAATAAAATAAACTGGTTTTATTCAGGGTGGAAGGCGAGTGTGTCTTGATATGCTTTTCTACGATAAGTCAAGAGGTCCAACCCTTTAGCTATCAGATAATAATATGCATATAGCTACTCCTTGACCCGTTATAATGTATATACTAACTATCATGGATACCATACGGTTTTATGCCTTTTACGTTCTCATTGTACATGTAAGTTTTAACGCATTCCACCGATTCTTCATGCCTTTTGCAAACAAGGCGTCATAACTATGCTAGACGTAGGGCTACGTCTGGCGTGGCGCAGCCTATGACGCACCATGGTAAGGCTCGTTCAGATAGGAACGGCAAAACCGCGGCGTTTTTTTTTTTATGATGACGCTTCGCATTTCGATATAATCACACATATCTCAGAGTGTACAGACAAGTTCTTTGTTGCTATTCATCTGCACGTTAAAACAAAAAGTGGCGTTTTTGTTGTTGCTTTTGCGGCGGTTTTACGCGCCATTATCTGAACAAGGCTTTAGAGAATAATTCAAAAGTTACTTTGAACTACTAGCGTATGCACTGGATGCCTTAATAATTGGTGCGGGTAATTACGCAATAAAAATTACCCTTCGTGTGCATTAGGAGCTTTCTCAAATCAGGGGTCTGTTAAAAAGAAAAATAAAATTTTGGATAAATCGGTTTTCATTCAGCACCTCAAGCTGTTGATTCTCTTATTAAATGAACCGTGGGCAGGTATTCTGCTTAAAATATAATATTTTAGGCCTACATTTATATCGTATAGAATGGGCAGAGAAAGAGAAAGGGAGAAATGAAGAGGGATATGCAGATGTGCTAATACAGAATTACAGATGGAGAGGAAATTAGGAGGAGGGAGGACTGAGAATTCAATGGAAGACACTGAAAACGGAGAGCACTTTAAAACTTCCGCATCTCTGTCTACGTTGCATATCAAAATGAGCCCCCCTATACCTCCCTGTGATAAAACGGGATTAATCTGCCTTGTTCTGCATTATTTTTATTTTGATAGTATTTCGATATACAATTTTACTGATGTAATATAGCAGGCCTTGATCGGTTGTACCAGCGGCACTGGCTGCATCGGACTGAGTGATGATGTAACTTGCCAGGTAAGTTAAACAATAGTCGTCTTTCTCAGATGAAAATAAATGTTTTTTAAATGTCAATTAATCCTAGTGATTATTTAATTTGTTGTGGTATTACGATGCTGTTGTTTTGTTTGGTTATATATTCAAAGACGTTTGTGCAAAATATACATAATTGAACCTTTGTTAGAATTCAACCCCAAATAAACTCATATCTTATCAAGGTTAGATTGAGGGTGATCATCAAAGGCCTAACATGCTTTTTGAATCCCATAATTATTACTATAACATATCAATGCCAGCAAACCGAACGGGCGAATATGAAACGATAAATTAATATTAAAATAATGTTTTAAAAGGTTTGTATACAGTCTCTCTAAATTCTTTTGTAATTCATATGGACATACACGCCCAACCTTACACATTTAAATTCAATTTAAAAAAAAAAAAAAAATCCTAAAATAGACGGATTATCTCATTATCTTCATGCAAACGCTAATTCTCACCATCTCTTCATTTACCCCCTTTCTCTCTCTCTCTCTCTCTCTCTCTCTCTCTCTCTCTCTCTCTCTCTCTCCCTCCCTTTATCTCTCTCTATCTCTCTCTTTCTCTTTCTCTCTCTCTCTCTCTTAGTGTGATGGATATGGACGGTGTATGAAAGGAACGCTTGAGATTGATACCTGGTTACAATTCGCGCTTAAGACACAACGAGAAGTTCAGGTTCGTGAAAAAGTCAAATTAATAATTGGTGGCTAAAGATTAAGATGGTGACAGTGATGATCACGTTGGAGATGATTGATGAGGGTGGTGATGATGATTGCAGATGGTGATGGTGATACTAATGACGATGGTGGTGGTGATGATGGTGATGGTGGTGGTGGTGATAATGGGGGTGGTGACGCTGATGATGCTGGTGGTGCATGATGATGGTTGTGGTGGATGTGGGGATGCTGATGATGGTGGTGATATTTATGATATTAAACCAAGCTGCATATTTTGATATTCTGCGTTCATTTGTGTGTGATTGCATTGTTTATTTCTTCTTAACTTTTCAAACTCATCAATCGGTGAATTTTCCACGAATTTTTTTATCATCGACTAGGTATTTCATCGATCTGTGCTTATTATATTTCTTGTGCTATGAAGATACAGGAGGAGCAGATATTTAGATCTTATTTTATGTTCACCCCATGCACAGATGGACATCCCTGTTGATCAAATGCAAATATTTGATGTAAGTAATGATAATGCAGAAATCTGTCTATCATTAAAAAAAAATAATAATGTGGTCAATATTTCTGATGGTTTATTTACGTATACAGCAAACGTGAATTGAACTTCGTTAATGCATTGATTTTATGAATCAATAATAAATGAAAATGACTAATTAACAATAATAGTCGATATTTCTATAGCGCACATAATTATCCACCACACAAAGGTGCTCAAGGCGGTCCAATATTATCCGGCTCTGCTTTATAGGCTACCGTTGTCTGTGCTCACAGCATTCGAGGAATTCCTTCTTACCCGTTTAACACCTGCAGTGTATTGTTGATAATGCGGTATTTTTTGTCCTTGATAGTTTATTCAACTATAAAGCAAGATAAATACAAAAATCAACGAAATTAGTGAATTGAACTCAACTTTGTTATTGATTTTTTTTCTTAATACTTTGAATTTATACAATTTCCCTAAAAGATTCAACTCCTTACCTATAACACGTTAACGTAATTCATGGAGATCATGATGAATTTTTCAGAATTTGTAGAATAAAGTCTAACATTGTTTTATTCTATCCAAACCCAGGCACATAACGCATTCAACAACAGGGCATATGGACTTCTCTATGGAGGTAAAAATATTTATCTTTGAAACAAGATTTATTTTTACCTTTGGATGAGCGTATGTCTTTCTAATTATATGGGTACATTAAAACGTCACAATTTGCTTGACTGCAAAACATAGATTTACAGTTTATGTAATGATTAATGTCGGGATTTTATAAAACAACTGCAGAAAAGGATTTTTTTTATAAAAATAAGTTATTATTTTTTTGTATTCATATTATTTTTTTCACCTTCAGATTATACATTGTATAGTTCATTCTAATTTTTTTAAAGCACCATCTTAACATGGCAATACAGTATTTCAACCTGATACGTTTTTATTTATCAATTAATCTTATCTTCTAGCCAATGATACATGTCAATGGCCGCCTCCGTATGACAACGTCTGTTCAGGATTGGCCAATCATGAATTCAGTATCATCGACATGTTAAACATGGGAGTCAGAGCCGTTGCTATTGACAACTGGTGGTGTGATGATGCGGTGAGTTACGGAATAATCACGGTCCTCTTTTATCAATTTTAAAGCTGAAACACACTATGCGGCAAATTTCGGCTCTCATTTTATTTAGTGTTTGTTGTTTGATTGGTTTGGTTTGTTTGTTTGTTTTCTGATTTCTTTTTAGTGGAAAGACAAATTAGCACGAAATACATAGATCATGTAGGTTGAAGAGTCATATTTGCTATTTTATAAGATAGGGGCATGATAAAATATTAAACATGTCATAGGTTTTTGTATAACCAAATTATAACTGCAGCATGAGTCAATGCATTAAACTTAAAGCGTCTTTTGACCTAATATATACAGATCGTTTATTTTGCATGCCTTATATACTCTCGTCTTTTGTCTAAATCTCCTCATTTTGCACTCTAAAAGATGAGGGTCGCACATTTGGGAACACAGCTTGCCCTCGGATGTGGAAAGTTCAACGTACTCTTTGCGAAAATGAGTTCATCAGGATCACCATGGATGTATGAAGCTACAAATTTTCCGTTGTCAAACTTCATATTTTCAACTGCATTGTTTTAATTGATAGCAATCAACAGGCACTGGGTGTATATTATTTTATAAGATAATATTTGAATAAATAAACAATCCTTAAGCAGACTCTTTTCTTTACAGGAAATATAGTTGCCGGAGACCTAATTTTTTAAAGAAAGAATGAATCAATTTAAACAAATTTTAATTCGTCTTTACATTTAATGACAAAGTCATGTAGCATTTTTCGTCAAGTGGGTATATTTTTTATTTCTATTGAAATATATTTATTCAGGATAACAAGAATCAGATATACATTGTAGATACAAAATCTGTTTTACATCATGGTCCTGAACAGGATAAAAATGTAGTACACGTAAATATATATAATGAAAATCACCAAAGCTCACAAGCAAAGGAAAGAACAGTATAAAACTAACATATAAGGATAATACGCATTAAAAGTAGTAAAAAGCACAAAACAAAAACGACAATGTAATAATTGAAATTAACAGCGGAAAAAACATCAAATCACTTTAATAAAAGGCATTAAAATATCACCCCCCCAAAAAAAAAAAAGTTGAGGAGAAAAGATATAAGGAAACTGGTAAAAAGTAAAGGAGGAAAAGGGGAAAGAAAGAAAAGAGGGGAGAGGGAAATGGAGAGAGAGAAAAAGAGAGAGAGAGAGAGAGAGAGAGAGAGAAACAAGCCATGTCAAAGCAGTAAATGAATCGGCATTGTATCACACAGGTTTAAAAAATGTGTCCTTGTACATACGTTTAAAAACATCGATAGATTTAGCATTTTGAAAAGCAGAAGGTAAACTATTCCAGATTTTACCTCCAGCGTACCTAAAACAATTCTTAAAACATTTAAGATTAGGCTTGGGTAAAACAACATTCAGCGTATTGGCAAGTCTAGTGTTAAAACCATGTCTGTCAAAAACCATTTCCACTTCATTGCATAATCGTACTGGGGCTTTTCCATGAATACAGTTGTACATTATACATGATAAAAAATAGTCCCGTCTTGTATCAATGGATTGCCATTTTAATGAATTCATTATATTCAAGCTATTTACATCATAATCAAAATTCCCTACGACAATACGTGCAGCTCTTTTTTGTAGTCTTAAAAGAATGTTTCTGTTTTGTAAAGAACAGTTTCCCCATACGGAACAAGAATAATCTATGATTGGCTGTATGGTACATTTGTATATTTTATTCAAAATGGAAGAGTATACGTTTATTCCTCTCAGTATTAAGTTTTGTAAACCACATGAATGAAATATGTACATGTATTCATCATCATAATACAATTTTCTAGTCACGCAGTGTCACTCTCTATTTTCTTTTCAAAATATTTTGAATATCAAGGAAAAGTATGACCAGGGTCACGATGCTGAAGTGAATGGTCCACTGGAGCGTTATCTGGGTCGTGATGAGATCTTGAGTCCTGCTGATCTCAGAGATACATACAGAGGGGTGTGGCCGACACTGAGACGGATGAGAGAGGTGAGAGTTAGGCCGAGGGCGTAGCCGATCTATGAGGGATACAAAGGGTACGGTCAACCGTAAAGGGGTGAAACATTATAGGAAGATGGACGAGGTTTCAGCTGATCCCGGTGACACATAGATCGGGGTTTGACCAGCATTTATGAGGATAAGAGAGGTAGAATGAAGCTGATCCTACACTCAGAGGTGTGGTCATACTCCTAGGGTGTGGCCAATTATAAGGGGGGTTAGAAAGCCAAGGGCTATAGGCAGCTAGTCTTTCAAAAACTTTGCATACGAAATGTGTGGCCAACGATATCCGGATAAAGAGAGGTATATGGTTTAAACTATACATAATAAGGGGACATTTCGGGAGAGAGGGGTGAGAGGAAGGTGGGTAACTGTTATAACGGTTTAGCACTTCTTGTGGGTTCTTCTTCTTGTCAAATTCGATGCAATGGAATGAAATATAATACAATCGTACATTATAAGGAACGGATATGGAACATTGCATTTCAATGTGGATCTGGGCCCCGTCTTATAAAGAGTTGATATTAATTGGACTCATTTGCGATTGATATCAATCGCAACTATGCACATAAGAGATAGGGGACTGCAAACTTGCGATTGGTTTATATCAATCGTAACTCTTTATAAGACAGGGCCCTGGTTAATAATATTTCGAATTTCTCTCCCAAGTTGTCTCTACACTGTGAAAAATTTGGGCAATATTTTTCAACACTTTGCCCAACGTTGTGCCAATAGTCAACCCAACCATCTTTTGGGCAATATTTTCGTATTTTGCCCAACAGCTGGTCAAGATTTTCCCAACAAGTGGGCTACCGTAGTCGGGCAGTTGAAGGGTCATATATTTGCCCAAATGTTGGTCAAAATACGAAACAATTATGCATGTGTGAAGTCGGGTACTTACGTTTACCAATATCACTGGGCAAAATATCGCCCAATAGATGGTTGGGTTGACTATTGGCACAACGTTGGGAAAAGTGTTGAAATAATATTGCCCAAATTTTTCACAGTGTATATGCTTTCTTACTTTCATCCAGGATGGTAAGCGAGTTGTAGTGGTGAGTTCGGAAGATACCTTACATCAAGGCAAATACATCCATGTTAAACGATGTGAAAGCTTCCCTTTCAATGAGGTGAGAATGATTTCTAAATTGATGAATATTTCATAAAACTGTTTAGTTTGATAATGTTATTACAGTGACGGTATTTGCGTCAACGTTGAATAGGTACATGCACTAGTAACTATTTTACATGCTTCATCTAGGCCTATGTCATGAAACTTATTTATTTCAAAGTTAGAAATATGAGTTGTATATCAATGGAAACTTGCCAAGCTTCAAATTTGTTCTCATGCAATGCCGTTATAAAATACACATTTGAACAATGCCATTAAAAAATGCCAGTTTGATAAATACAATTGTTCAATTCCAGTTCACGAATTACCCACTATGCGGGGGTAAAACAGATTCTAACTGCAGAAGATTTCGAGGAGACGCAACACATTACGTGTAAGTAACCATGGTAACCATCTTTTCAAAGAAATGAATGTGATGCGTAATATCATCATTGCAATCATCATTATATTGTTGGTGCTATAGAATTTTAGTAATTTGACGCTACGCATTATTAATTATTATACATATATGTTTAACATTATGAACATTAATATTGATTAGGAGAAAAATTACAAAGTAGAGAGTACGATGCAGATGACTAAAGTATAGATGCAGGACACTGTAGTTTCCATTAATTCAATTCGATCGCAACTATACAAAAATGATTTAAAAAAGAATTCCTATTTATTGGACTTGTCGGTCAATCTAGATAAATCAAAACTGTTAACAAGAGCGGGGCCTCCGTTTTGTACCGCAAATGATTTATCTGACCGCTAGATCAGTTTTATTTCAATTGATAATTATCTCATTATGTGTCGCGGAACCGACATTTTGGATCATCACGGCGTTTGTGATTATAATCATGTAAATGTAATGTAAACATAGAATCCGCAATAATAATTATGAAAACTGAATTTTGCCCATTGTTCTCAGATTTGACGTTATCTATGACGGACCTGCAGCAAACGGTGCGATAACTGATCTGAATGAGATGGTAAAATGTCGTATCAATCTTATTGCTACATATATGGTGACCCCTCAACTCATGATGACTGCGGTCTATACGTGGGCCTATGGAGAGCCATCTATACAGCTAGATGACGATTCGTGTGTTATGCTAAAGTAAGCAGATAAGTTCAGGCAATAGTTTGGATTTCAAGTATTGAGTATAAAATGCGATTGAGATATTAAAGAGATGGAGAGGGTAGAATTACAAAAAAAAGTTGGTGTGATGGTAAAGAGGAAAGGGGAGAGGGATGGAAATTAAGGCAATTCTGTTATAGGTAATAAACCGCACACTAAAATTTGGAAGCTGTCCTAAATATCAAATGGTTTGACTTGTTCGGCCTACTACTCCCGGACAATTACCATCAAGGACACACTCTAAAAAAAAGATACCCAATATTGGGTAAAATTTTACACTTTACGAGGGTAAAAAGGGAACATGCATGTTTGTTGGGTAAAATTTGACACAGGGGTGGTTGGGTAAAAATTTACCCAGCAAATGTTTAATGTTTTACCCAACTGATGTGCAATATATTTGACCCAATGTAAAAGGTAAAATGTTACCCAACGACAACCATATTCCCTTTTTGACACAACATTGGGTAATTTTTACCCAACTCATCCTGGGTACTCGTTTACTTTGTTCTTGTGTAATTTTTTACCCAAAAGTTGGATAAAATTTTAACCCAACCTTATTGTATGATTTTTTATTTTTACACAGATTTGGGTAAAAAAGAGAATTTGTCCGAGGAGTTGGCTGGAAAAGTACATGCTATATGTAGTGTAGTGTATAAGTAGCAGACCTCTCTCTCTCTCTTGGCTAGACAGTCTTTCGCTTGGCGTGCTCGCAGTAGGTGACTGCATCGCGGATGACATTCTCCATACGAATAATGTGTTGTCCAGAATTATGAGGAATTTCATGTCCATATTGAGAAGATTTACACGCATTCATGCAAATAAATGCTGCGTAAAGACACAAGTGCATGATCGTAGTCTATTTCGAACAAAGTCGTCCACCTTCTGTCGATCTTGAACACGATTAATTCGATGAACAGCTAATTCGGAACGACCGACCACGCTAGCGCTTCAATCATAGTTTTTAACATCAGTTGTGTCATAATACCAACGTTTAGGTGTCAAAACTTGTGTTTACCCAACGCGTGGTTCAAATATTAATCTGCATCGTTACTTTCTTACCCCGGAAATGCGCACAGTCGAATTTTGATATGACACTATGGCAAGTGTAATTAAATTTCAAAGGGACTTGGTGTTTGGCACAAGGTTGGGTAATACTTTACCCAACTTTTTTAAACAGCGATTTTGCACAGCAAAATTTTGCACTCTATTTTTAGAGTGCAGCTACCCCTACAATCCTGTATGGTCAACTATCCCTGACATTATATGCCGGACACCCAACTCACAGGGAGGTGGTCTGGGAAATGGACATTCACATACGGAGAGTGGATATGGGGGAGGGGGGGGGGGTACTAGATTGGGATTGGGTAAGTAATGCTTAGGGGTAGTTCTTTTGAAGTAATACTCTTTTGATGTAGTCTTTTCGATAAGCTAATAGGACCAAAGATAGGAAGCATGATTTAATTTTAAAAAATCACTGTAGGCCTATAGTAGACGGAAATTATTTCTACACTCTTCTTCACTCTCATAGCCACGCAGACTTTCGTTGGTATACGTCACCTGATTGCGACCAATCATTGAGCTACGCGTGTCAAAGTTCAACTGATCCAAATGACTGGTTGGTCAGCGAATCGACCGGTCCCTATGACGTCACACGAGACTTGTGTCCCATTGGCTATAAGTTTAGTCTACCTCACAATGGATTCAGACAACAGAAGGTTAGTGATCTTTAAATTTGTGAGTGGAAAGGGGTGGATCTAAGATTTTGTTACCCGGAGTAAAAAAATAATATACAAGAGAGGGAAGAAAATAAAAAGGATAATGATTTAGCTTGAAACACAACTATATACAATAAAGAGGAGACCTCGAACGTGATTTTAGTTGGGGTTGTAGTAGCCTTTTGACCAGGCCTCGTGACTCTGGCTATTTTCCACCCCAATCAGCGGCGGAGATGAATCTAGAGACCCGTGGTGAACGCGCGATCGAATGGCGGTAGCCTTTTGCAATCTAGGTTTTACTGCTCTGCATGAATTATTCATTACTTTGAATTTATTGACCAATCAGAACGGCCATCTCCCAGTTGGCTTCGTTCGTGATTCGTTCATTATCAAAACATGTAAGAAAAGGTAAAAGACGTAAATAAGTTTTGCTTATGAGATGAACATATAAATGATAGATACAAAATATCACATTCAAATCTATTTTACATGCAAAATTAAAATAAAATAGGAAGCATTTGATAACTTATGCTAACAAACATAAGTGAGATAATTGGACTTTCCCTGTATATAAAATGAACCAGTCCAACTCCTTTTTCGTTCCATGTCATAGAGATATATACTACTATATCTCTATGTTCCATCATAGAGATATATACTATATCTCTATGTTCCATGTAGAGGTCAGTAGTCTTAGCCCGTACGTTATTATTAGTTCATAGTAGGTCCATGTTCGTACTACGTAGAGTTTACTGTGTGTGTGTGTGATGGATACTATATGCTGACGTCATGCGGGGATACGTTCGCTGATTAGTACCATTTCGGTAGAGAATTCCAGTCGGAAACAAAGGTTAACATAAGAAATCCAATCTGGATTACTAAAGGCTACTTGGATGCGCTACTCGCTCTGTCGTTCACTCGGGTTTTCGCGATTAATCTCTTTGTAGTCGCTCGGCGTCCTATCAGACATGTGCCTTGTTTAAAGGCTAGGGTTGTAGTGGTAGTACTATACATCCCTTCGTATTTGCAATTATATTCGTTTGTTGTTTGTTTATTTTTTTTATATATTTGTTGTTCTTTTGTAGTTGAAGGAGGCAATTGAAAGGATCTTCTGTATGGCTAAACCTTCACACCTTGGCTGACGGGTAACTTTCCCGTGACAGAAGCCCCTCTTACCAGCCCCTCGAGAAACTCAGCATATAACTTTAGACCCACTTGACCTCTTCTTTAGTCGTATTTCTTACTGCGGCTGTTAGCTTAATTAATTCAGTTTAATTGTTTAACCTGAGTACCGCAAGACATCTCTAGGGGTGCCACGAGAGAATTTTAGTAATACATACATTCCAGGCTCGCTTCGCTCGCCCCCAACTTTAGAAACATGATGATTTCTGGCAGCAAGTGCCTCAATACCTCTATATTTGAGCGACGAGGTGCCTGAATATACATCCTTTTATATCAAAATTTCATTTTGCCCACGCTCGTTCACTTCACTCGCTCGCAACATCTAGAAACATGATAATTCTAAGCAATGAGATGCCTGAATCTCCTCATATTCGTGCATCGAATAGGCATCATAAAATGATTTTTGTATTCATGTATTCTGTAGCGGGGTGCCTGCACACTTCATTCTGTACTTCATCTATTGTGCTGATTAAAAAGTAGAATTTTTATCAATGTTGTATTTTGACAATAATTGTATCACTATAGGAAGACGATCTGATTAGATTTTAGAGTACGTAGGTCAAGGTCGAGGATCATAGTCGTTAGTTGACGTGTAATTTTAGGCTTTTTGTTTTTATGATATTTCAGTGTCTTCTTCTTTTAGCTCGCTTGCTCGCGAAATTTAGAAACAAAATAGTGTAGGATGACACTAGACAAGTGTCAGAGTGACGCAAATTGAATATTCTGTATATAAATTCGGGATTGGGAGTGACGCGAAAATTTTTCTTAAAAGGGTGACGTGACTAAAAAAAAAGGTTGAAAAAACAATTTTTGGGGTACATGGGAGCGCTGGCAAGTCTCGACCGAATATCAACTTTCCCCATCTTTAAATACTTGATTGTAGTTATTGTGTAATTTTATCAAAGAAAAATACTAATTAAATGTTGTAATAACAGCCTGCCATTCTGACATTCTAGTTAGTTGGTTTTTTATGTAATGAGATTTAAAATGTCAATAGATTACAAATTGTCTATAATATGTGATGGAAATGAATTACAAATAAAGGGCCCCTGATTTAAAATAAATATATATATATTGATTAAAGTGGGTTCTTATTTCAGGAAAATGGATATAGGAAACATTTCTAGTGTTAGAGTTTGAATAAAAGTACTTATTAATATAGATTTTAGGAGTAAACCGTTAAAAAAAAATACATGAACATAATTATAAGTGTGAAAAATAAATACATATTCGTAAACTTTTAACATTTTCTTGAGTAAAAGGCAGGTGCCATCATGAATGGGGGAGAGAGAGGTGGAGAGATGAGGAAAGAGAAAAAGAATAAAGGACAAGATGGAGAGGAGGGAGGAGAGAGGTGCAGTTAGAGGGGAGAGAAACATGAAAGATATAAAATGAAAAGTCATGAGAGAGAGAGAGAGAGAGAGAGAGAGGGGGGGGGGGGGAAAGAGCGATGAAAAGAGAGCAGTTATACGAATAAAATCATTTCGTATATGGAGACTACAGTATGGATTTTTTCAATTTACTTTAGAATTTAAATGTATACGAAATGGTATAGGAATTTACATAAAGGCATATGAGCATAGAATTCAAGGATATCGTATAGCGGTGTATATGTCTATCATGTGTGCAAGGCAATTGTTTAAAATTGGCACACAAGCTTAGAGAAGTTTGGACTTTTCTCAACATTTTTGGGTGATCCTGGGTTCGAAACCAATTCGATGCGCCAGTGCATTCATCGGCATTGCCAAACGCTCGGAGAGGACCTAAATATAATATGTGTGTGTATTGCTACAGACGCGTAGCAGTTATGATTACGTCTGGGACCGACCTTTTTTATAACGTCATCATCCGAAAGACGTGACTCAGTTTCGAACCTGGTAGCTTATATACATGTACTTACAACACCCAGATAGTTTCTAAGCATAAAGGTAAACAAATAAAGCATCAACCTAATGTGTTTTCAATAAAAGAGACGGTCGTGGTAACTATGGACCCGTTTTGCTCTCCCTCATGAGTTGACGAATCAATTTTTAAATATTTTTTTGGAATTTTTATTTTATTTTTTTTTTTTTTTTTTGGAATTTTTTATTTTTTTTCTTCCAATTTTAGTTGCGTTTTGCTATTTTGGGGTACTTTTTGTTGATCGTTCAACATTTTTGTTGATCGTTCATTATCATGTATCTTAGGTCTTAGCTCCACGTTCTCCTAACCGCCATGTGCTATGGAGTATCACCGCGCTTATGATCAACTAAAACATACTCCACATTTATTACAGTTACTGGTTAGAAAGAAACATTTCCATATATTTAATCAAATAGCATTCATAGTATAGTATTAATGACTGCTTTGAGAGAAATAGTTGTTTATTACGCTCAAGGGAAGGTTAGAATTGTGCTATTCCCCGAGGCTTGCCGAGGGGAATAGCCCAATTGTAACCTTCCCGAGAGCGTATGAAAACAACTATTTCTCGAATATTTAAAGCAGTCATTAATACTTTTATATGCCGAAAAAAAATAGACTAAAAAATAAAAAATAAAAAATATTTTTCAATTTTGTCGAAGACGGGATTCGAACTCTTGCGTACAACAAGAGGTGTATCGAAAACCAACGCTTAGACCACTAGGCTATCGCGCGTCGTTAACTGCTCGGCAGTTTTTCTCCAATATATACATTAAAATGGATTGAAAACGGCTCTGCGTGAGGGATGCTTCGCAAAAGCTCCATGAAACGGGCCCTTCTTTTACTTTTGCAATGCATATTGGCACGAACTTAGATCAAGATCTATCGGCAGATGTTGTTTTTTTTGTTTTTGAGAGTTTATTTTCGTCTTCATGTCAACAATGCAAGATAAAATTGTCGGTAAGATCGATCGAGATTCAATTGTATTGAAATTACTGACCAATCCTTCGCACACATTACGGTATCCTCCATCGCTCAAACCATTTTTTAACATGTAAAACCTATGGGGTAACCATGGAGTAACCATGGTTATTAAAAATATTGAAATGTTTTATGCATGGTTACCGAGAATTTTACAGGAACAGTTGAAGTTTATGAATGCAATTCGACCAATCAGATGGCTGGATTTCTTAAGTGAGGTATATAATATAGATTATGACTTTGCTTGAAATACCGTCCATAACACGAGGAATGAAAACTGAATATTTTCCGGAAAATGCGGAACATTTCTTTCAAAAGTAGAAACATATTTTCCATGTTTCAAGAAAAAAAAAATTGTAAGTTGCGTTACACCTGACATACAGTTACATATCCTGAAAATCGATATTCATGAGATGCGAGTCATGTTACCGGATCTCTATTTTTGATCTTCCGGGATATTCTACGTCATTTGTGCAAACAATCATGGATTGTTAAGAGTGGTATTGTAATAGCGAAAAAACGTGGAAAATGTAGCGATGATCTTTGATAAGACTTTGGAGGGATCATTCAATCTATGCAGTAGTAGTAGTAGGAGTAGTAGTAGTACCACCACCAGCGGTAGTATTAGAAATAGTAGTAGTAGGAGTTTTTGTTGTAGAAGTAGTAAGGACTAGAAGTAGTAGTAGGAGTAGTATAGTACCACCACCAGTGGTAGTAATAGAAGTAGTAGTAGGAGGAGGAGTTGTAGTAGTAGTAGTAGTAGTAGTAGTAGTAGTAGTAGTAGTAGTAATAGTAGTACAGAAGTAGTAGTAGTAGTAGTAGTAGTAGTAGTAGTAGTAGTACAGAAGTAGTAGTGGTATTAGTAGTAGTAGTAGTAGTAGTAGTCAAAGTAGTAAGTAGAACCAGTAGTAATGGTAGTAGTAGTAGTGGTGGTGGTGGTGGTGGTAGTTATACACCGGCGGTAGCAATGGAAAGAACAGTGGAGGTGGAAGTGGCAGTAGTTGTTGTGATGGTAGTAGTGGTAGTGGTGGTGGTTATTTCAGGGATACTGTGGGATCCGACATTTTTGACATTTTGACTTTGACATTTTCATAGATGTAAGTTCCTTTGCAATTCACCACCCCCCCCCCTTGTTGTTAGTTGTTTTTGGGGAATGGCTTGTCCTGAAAAGGTTATATTCAGTGGACGTATTATTTTGTTCGAGAGTAACGGTCCATGCGTGCAGTGTTCTGATAATGCTAGTAGGAGCAAATCTGATTGTATACTATAATGATTGAATATACGCCTCTTCTCTCCATTCTATTTTATAGCCACAAAGACTTTCGTTGGTATACGTCACCTGATTGCGACCAATCATTGAGCTACGCGTGTCAAAGTTCAACTGACCTGAAATGACTGGTTGGTCAGCGTATCGACCGGTCGATATGACGTCACACGAGACTTGTGTCCTATTGGCTACAAGTTTAGTCTACCACACAATGGATTCAGACAACAATAAATATACAACAAAATATAGATTATGGCTTTCCGAATAAATAATTTTCGATTCTCCAGTATAGCGCAATCTATTTTATTTGGTCAGCATTTAGGAGATTGCGCCCCAACCCCTCCCCCGAAAAAAAAATCCCCACTTTGATCAAAGTATTTGTGCGCTACCGATTCATTAGGAAATACCCTAACAATCCTGACAAAACAATGCTAGTAGTAATATTTTCATTCGTCTAAACTTATCTCTCAAAGTCAAGTTGATCATCGCGCTGTCATTTCTTCTCTGTTAACACAATATCATAATTAATTATGCACTTATATAACTTTACAACCAAAATTAATGTTGACTTCAGTATTCATAAAACATACCAGTAAGGAAACATATTGCGTTGATTATTTGAAAAACATAAAGTAATGCACATGGTTACAGAGAGAGGGCAGCAGTCAGGAATAATAATGCTCGCCGAACATGTAAATGTGACACCATTATTTTTTGAATTGTTGTCTTCTTTATGTGTTTGCTATTTTGTAGTTGAATGAGGCGATGAAAGGATCTTCTATAAAATGTCACACCTTGGCTGACGGGTAACTTTCCCGTGACAGAAGCCCCTCTTACCAGCCCCTCGGTAAATTTGCCTAATATAATCATAAACCCTCGCGGAGCTCTTCTTTAGTTGTATTTTTCACCCGCCCCCCCCCCCCCCCCCCCCACTCTGGGGTCGGAATGACCGCATGCGTGTTACCAAAGTGTCCGGTAAAGAGGTACTTTTCGTGCGACAAAGTCCGGCCCGAGAATTGTAAAAAAAGGGTGTATTTGACTTTTCACCCGGAGATTTCTTTAAAAAGGGGGTGTTTTTTCTTTTTCTCTCTCATCTCTTTCGACTCCTGAGAAATTATTCCGAATTTAGGGGGGGTACTTTGAGCATTTTTCCGTATTTAGGGGGGTCTCCAAGGCAGGAAAAGCCCGCGAAAAGCCCGCGAAAGGGGGGTTCGGAAATGTTGGCAGTCCTCAGATAGGGGGTGCTTTCAAAAAGAGGGAACGAGCATACGCGTCCCACTAATTAACACTGAGTGGGGGGGGGGGGGCGGGATTTTTCACCATTGCTATTACTACATATCATTGACATAATGAAATATACATTTTAGGAGTAAACCGTTAAAACTAATACATAAACATTTAAATGTGATATAAATAAATACCCGTAAACTTTAAAACATGTTCTGGGAGTAAGTAAAAAATAAAAAATAGGAATCGATGGTGGAAGAGAGAGGCGGAGAGGAAAATAGAGTGGTGGGGGGGGGGGGGCGATATATGAAGAGAAGGGAGGAAGAGAGGTGCAGTTTGAAGGGAGAGAAAAGGGGAGGTTTAAAAAAAGACAAGAGAGAGAGAGAGAGAGAGAGAAACACGAATTTGTTTAAAATAAGATAGAGGTATAATAAGCATAGAATTCAAAAATTAACTTATATCGGTGTTTGTGTGTAGCATAATGTATGGGGGTGAGATTATACGCAAGACTAAACTTTATGGATT
>JAVYIG010010613.1:0-67687 GCA_035222895.1 Strongylocentrotus droebachiensis | reverse complement strand
CTTCCATTGTTCTCTGTCTAGCTACTTCATCGTAAGTGTCACTTCTCCATTAATCTGGCTCTTAGTTCCCCACATATTTCTTCCGACAGTTCTTGTGATATCTTGCTTCTGCAGCAAACAGATCAACTTCCATGATTCTCAAAAGTAGATCTTCGTCACCAACTCTCTTCGCAACATCTACAACATTTTGCCACCCACCAAAATCTAACATTGGTGACTTTCTGTTGTCCAAGAGCTTTTCACTTTGATTGATTTTGGGCCTTCCTTTTTACAAAAGATACAATCAGGATTGAAGATGACTTCATCAATTGACGATCTGGGTGGACGGGATGTTGAAGGTTTTGTGGCATCAAATAAGATCTCTGACAGTCGATTGAGATTCTTGGTAAAAACTTGGTAGCACTCCCGATGATAACCGTGCACATCTGAAATGTCTTCCAGATTGAGGATGCATGCTTCTTCCATTGCTCATTGTGTCAAGTTAGTTGAAATTCGTGAAATTGTACCCTGTATACGTTTGATCATTCATTTGTATAAACAACAAAACTATATTATAGCATATAATGGGATTAATGACCAACTGCTGAATAAGTTGGCTTTGTCTGATCCCCCCTCTTCAGGCTGATACTATAAAAGGAAAGAATGATGTATGTGGTAATATACTGTATTTGATTTAGTTTGATGTTAACAGGCTAGCCCCAATAGTAATTGAAACTGCTTGTTGAGCTGTTGTTTTTTAAACAGGAACTTTAATTGAATGTACATTATATATACAGAATGTATTAATGGTAATATGCGGGGGGGGGACAAAATTTTGCGGGGAACATCAGATAACATATCAATAAATAATATTACACCAATTTAGGGGGCTAGAAAACTTATTTCATGATATTAGCAGACAAAATACAACTTTTAGGTGATTTTGACAGGTTTTGAGACAGAAATTTGCATATTAAATATATGCCAATTTATGACGTCAATAATAACTGAAGACAATAAAATAAATTAAAATAAATTAAAATAATTTTGTCTACCTGTTGTTGTATGATTTACAAAGATTGTCAATTAATTTGATGGAGGTTAGACTTATATCTGCTGAGAAACAGGGTAAAATGTAAGCACATAATTCACAAACCCTAAGAAAATGTACAATACACGGAAAACTGATATGTTTACATACAAAATAATGGGGAAAAAAACAATGTCTACATAAGTTGACTGAATTTCTTTTGCAGGAAACATCAGATAACATATCAATGAATAATTTTACACCAAATTAGGGGGTTTGAAAACTTATTTCATGATAATAGCAGACAAAATACAACTTTTAGGTGATTTTGACTAGTTTTGAGACAGAAATTTGCATATGAAAATATATGCAAATGTATGACGTCATTAATAATTGAAGACAATAAAATAAAATTAAAAAAATTTGTCTACCTATTGTTGTATACTGTACAAAGATTGTTTATAAATTTGGTGGAGATTAGAGTTATATCTGCTGAGAAACAGGGTAAAATGTAAGCACATAATTCACAAACCCTAAGAAAGTGTGCAAAACACGAAAAACTCACATTTTTACATATCTTCAAATAAGGAGCAAAAAAACAGTGTCCAAATGAGTTTTTTTCTTGGGAACATCTTTTTTCTGATATTATGGATCCCAATGAACAAGATGACACCCAAGAAGTAGGATCATAGGGGGGGTGCACGGTAGCCCCCTCTGGCCCACGGACTACTTTATGTGCATAGTAGTACATTGGTAGGTCAGATCTATCTTCAGATACAACATTCATGTTGCATGAATGTAGAAACTGAGAGTGTATCACAAATAAAATCTGGTGAAAGAAGTTCTCAATCATAGTGCCTTTTTAATTGTTAACATTTATTATTGCATGACATATCTGATTTTACAATTCATGAACCCATTTTGAATTTCAGGTAGGTTTTCTTAAAAGCTTTTGTTGTATGTATTTCTATTTTGGGGGTACATTTGGGTTGAATAAAACCATGTACGTGGCTGTTTGAAAGGGTTAGAATAAAAATTATAACAATAGCCATAAAAGGAATGCTTATGATTAAGTTCAGTTTTGAGGTTGTTTTTTACATAATTTTTTTCGAGGCTATTTTCCTTCCTCATATTGTGCCGATAGCTGGATGCCAATGAGATATCCATAGTTGTTGCCACATAGTAATAGAACTAATTGTATTTTCTTTGAAAAGGGAAACGTAATTACTCTTCTGCATATGACTTAATTGCTTGAATGCAAAAACAACATTGATACATAATACAAGAATCCTTTTCTCCATTAGCCAGACTGCTGTTATAAAGGACCCTGCCCATAACAGGAACTAGCCCAAATTGACCCCCACTACTCAAACCTCCTCCTCATTAATCTTCTGACTTATTCCTACAATACAATGAAAGGCAGAAGGAGATCCAGAAGGTCCTTGGTCCAACCCCGGTCTTAATTTCCGTCCAGTCCCAGGGTAATTGCTCACTTTGCTTTGGTTCGCTGTAGGCCTCGATTGAAGAATTCACGCCTTGTTTTTAGTCCTTGATAGATCATAAAGCAACCATGTTTATCCGCAAACTAACGCATACATATGTTTTCGTATCAATGAAAGATACTACTGCTGTGCAAATAAAGTCATTAGGAAATCTTATTTTATTCATGATTACAACCAGCTGCCATCTTGCATTTTCTTTTATTTCAAATTCATAAAAGTAATCCAATTTTTGTTACATAATTGCTGAAAATCTATGTAACATATACACTACAGATTATACAATCTTTAAACAAAAAATTGTACACTTGATCACTTCAAATTTTAATTTATCATTTGTCATATTTCCTATTCACTTCAGAAATTTATATAAACAATGCAGTGTCTATTGACTATCCCAGCAGTACAAGTAAAAGTCTTGGGAATTCAGTAGCTTTCTGTACTGACAGAAAGGCAAATCTTTTCAATTTGTGTTCGGAAATGTCGTTCATCTGCTAATTTTCCTTATCAGCCATTTCTGTCACTTTCTTCTTAAAGCCCTTAAAACCTTTAGCAAATGCATGTAGCCGTGTCAGTTGTCAATCCCACACTTTCATGGGGTATATCAGCAAAAAACTTCAAGACTAATTTGACTTGTAAGGAAGTCAGGATTTTGACAAGCTTCCCAAATTTCTTAGCCGACCACTCTTTCCTCCTTGACGTTCCTTTTCCCTTTACGTACTTGTAGCTCCCTTAATGGCGTTATCTGCATCAAGCAAAAATTGTGATAATGATGTACAATTTCCTAGCAGTGCTGAAATATACAGCACACGTACGATCAGTTTGAAATGGAATAATCCAAGTCACACTGCTGTGCATAAATGCTTGAATAATCAGTGCAGTAATAAAAGTTGGATATGCTGCAAATTTTTGTTAATGCATTCTCTTTGAATGTCGGTCATAATAACATGAAGACCAAGTTGCAAACACATTTCTTCCTTTTGCTCGTGACCATGGTATCTTCTCTTGAGTCAGAAGACTATGATACTTTCTGAATCAACATTGTTTTGGCTTTTGGCAGATGCTATTGCCTTGCATACAGTAGAAAGATTGAAAGGAAGATTAAGTATCTCAATGTAGCATCCTTCAGATACATGTACAAGCATTGCTTTATTCTGGAAGGTCTGCTCAGACCAGAAGGCTACCAGTCAAATATCAATTCTTGATTCTGGAAATATCAAATCTCAATTGCAAGCTACGGTATCACGCTCAGATCAATATTGGTTTCCCGAAAGCACCTGTGCATGCCGGGTACAAACAGGACAAGTTGGAAATGACAGTTGTTGTTTGATAGAGGTGTTAATGACATAGCTCCAAAGGCATCGGTGTCTTGGTTTCATACAACACCAGCTGCCGGATTCTGATTGTAATTGACACTTGGCATTACGACGTGTCCTTTGACTCTACCAGAATGCTGGTTGATAGGGTCGAGGCTAACAGACTTCAAAATGTGCAGAGTTGCATAGACTACAAGAAGTTACATTTCACCGTCTGTACTCGAAGATACATCCAGTTTATACTTCACAATGTTACACACAGTTTGGATACATGATCAATGAATCCAATCAAGTCACTGTTCAGAGTTCATACACACTGCCTACCAACAATCAGTCTTTTAATGTTTCAACTTCAGTCATTACTGTAAACGCGGAAATAGTCGCGGTACATTAATTTTTGCAGATTTTGCGCTAAATAGGTGTCCGCGAATTTTAGAACCCGCGAAAATATAAATATGACTTCGTGCAAAAAAATTAATCGCGCAAAAATTATAGCGTTTACAGTATTACTATTCACAATCAATTTCTCTGTGTGGCAGCACCCATCTATTGATTCCTGTGTATGGTCACTTACCTTTAGACTGTTGATGACCAAGTCTCTGGCTTGAAGCTCTGCCTCCAATAATCCTAGAAGCTTTATCAAGTCGGACTTTGAGAACTCCATGATCCCTTTCTCTTTGGGATGCTGCTTCTGTAAAGAAAAAGAAAAGAATAGATAGGAATGACTAACAATGCTAGAAGAAAACGTATCACAAGTAGCAAAAAGAAATCATAATTCAAACCAAGTTATCATATTTAGTTCCTGTGGGCTGTATTTTTAATCTTACCAAGCATAATAAGAATCCAACACAAATGAAGGGGGTTTCCCCACAACATCAAGATGTATGAGCTGTCACATGTCTCTGGAATTACCACTCATAAATCATACAAAGTGCACAGAAGTTAAATTCATTTTTTGGCAAACAAACCACAAAATGTTTCCATGGAAAGTTGGAAACCATAACTGTTAATCATCAGAATAGTTGAGGGAACAATTCTCCCATTTCTTTGAATTGTCAATGTAATTCATCATCTATGACATGCTTTAGTCAACCTAAAAACATGTCGATGGCTATGTTTAAAGGGGAAGAGGTGCACAGGTTAGAGAAACACAATGTCCTGAAATTCACAGAAAAGTCCCAATTGATTGTCACCATGAAATCCAGATAAGCTCCAGATCCGTGTGATCATGGAGTAGGTCCACAGTGAGATGGCAATCAAAGACCTCCTGAGGAGTTTCATGAATCACAAAGTTGGACAAAGATCCTCAGTTCCACACTTAAGTCTAACAAATGCACACGTTATGAATAATCCAACAGTCAATCTGTATCTGATCATGATACTACAGTCTTTCCCACTGTCATAAAGCTCTATGGAATAGTCTCAACCATTATAGGGAAGCCTTCTTTGCTTTGCACAACACAAAGATTTACAATACAAACTTATTGTAGTATATTAGAGTTTCTGAGGCAGTTGATAACTGAACAAATGTGGTTGTGTGTTACATGGAATGATGTACTTATCCAACACCATTCATTGAACTACATTTTACTTTTACAGTGTATAATTACTTTACTGATGTTAGTACCAAATTACAAATGTGCAGATTCGATCCAATAACAAAACTTAGGTGTAAAGTGTCCAGGCTTCTGTTGGCCGTGCTGCAACACACATAATGCCATTTGTATGCTAAAAATTATGATTCCTGGATTTCACAAAATGACCTCATCAGCTGCGTTCCAAAGACCATCCCCAATCCTGGGATTTCATTCCCTTATGACTGCTCCTCGCTTGTGTATCAAAAACCTTCTTACAATCAAATGACTCACAAACACACACTTCTAATAGGGACACTAGAGAGATCTGCATACACCAATCCTATCTCTTCAAAACCAATATTTAAAAAAAAATAATAATCATCATGAATTTCTTGCGGGGCACATTCTATACTGCCCTGGCAGAATTGCACAAAAGATGATACATTTAATGAGTCATGACTCGATCTATCAAGTGATTTGTCACCATGCAGCAATAATAACATTCCAGAGTCAATATGCAGGATATGGGAAAAAGTAATATGAATAAATGCTACAGACTTCTATTGGTAATAAAGCTTGACTATTAAAACAACTAATTCACTGCCCCAATTAGAGATATTAGTGATGAGTCAGTACATTCATCATTGGTGTATTTCTTATTACGGTATATAGAACCATGCGTACATTCCATTCATGCTCAATTTAACATCTGGGAAATGAGACAATAAGCAATTAAGCATCCACATGTATTACAGTTAAATATAGTAGATAATACTGTAACTTGATCTCTCTTTTATTTACTTTCAGAAAGGGTACCATGTACCACTCTCCTGGACAGACACATTAGTAAACAAAGAGTAACATGAATGTACACTACATGTATGTAGTCACATAGCTCAGTCAATGGCTGTTTAATGTTGATGAACATCACATTCATATCACATCAACAGTAAAGTGACATGAACACAAGTGTAGTACACTTCTAACACTTAAATGTACCAGGTCAAAGTGTAATGCCGGGGGATATATGACAGCTCACAAGTGACTACATGTATGAACCTATATTACAATGTACCATTTGTTCACAGATCCAGAGGTTAAATCTTGTAAAATGTATTGCTGAGCACTAAATCTTAAGTAATTGAAAGATGACATGGCACAACATATCCCAGGAAAATGAAAGCATTGAAGAATTTTAGGGGTTAGTGCTACGCCAGCTACTCTGCATCAATACCATACGTGTACACTCTCATTTATGCCTGGGTTCATTCTCCAAGAAATGAACATTTTTATTTCCATAGAAATACAATAAATAGTTAATTCCCACTAATTCTGTCAGAGAGAAAAAAAAATGTTTTCTTTCACACAGTTCATATATGGACCAGGAAATGATTGACAGGGAATTCAAAATGTCAAAAAAAGTTTTAGTGTCAACCTATTGACACCTTTCATCCAAATGAAATTAACAAATCAATTTCCTTAAACTATAGAGGTGTAAGACTGGCACTGCCCAGGTAGCACTCATTGATACTCTAATAAAATCTATAACCTCGCCATCGTAGGACAAGTGCCCTTTTTTATGTGTGTTTTCTATGAGTCATGGGTCTCCCTCTTGGATTTGATATTTCACGACCAGCTTGTGTGTGCTTTACTATCTACAATGTCAATTACAAAGTAAATCATTGTTATGTAACATGTCACCCAGACATTTCAGTTGCCTCGTGCAGTGTGCCCTTTTTTCTCTTTTCCTCGAAAACGGATATTATTTTAATGATTCATTTTCATTACATAAAAAGTATGGTACTACATGTGTATGAATGACTATCAATACAAAGTATAGAAATACTTCCGCGAAATTCACTTACACGTAAATAATCTATTAAAATTGCACATTTGTACAGGTTGAATTGGTTATCTACAGAGGCTATTCTTTTCATATGAAAAGTGACTACCCTTTAATTGATATTGATCTACACATTTATCTAAAAAATATTGATGGCATTATTATGCAAAATTCTGTTCAATGAGTCTTGACTATATCAAATCTGGAGGCACTGATTCACAAAATCAAATTAGCTCACTCCAACTTTTGAAAGTCCTAAAAGAATATAACTGTTTTATTGTTGAATAATGAGATATGTTTATTAAGTTTGGATACCTAAATTGACATTTTTTCACAATGGAATTCCTGACGTGACATAATAGAGCAATTCTTTTCAGAATGAAATATTTCTAGTTCAAGAGCAAGAATGCTCTCCATATAAGGGCATAATTGGGATAGCAGCTAGAGGGCAAGGATTATAAGCTAGCTGAGGGGGCACTCCACTCTACAGCATGGGGTTAGCAATTAGACCCAACCTCTCTGCAGTCGAGTGACATGTCTCTAGTATTTGAAACAGACTAATTAAAGGAACGTCTTAGGGTATTCACAGTAGTCATCATCCTGACCTTGGCCTTCAAGTGTAGTAAAGATTTGAAAGCCTGTATCAAACTGTGCAATATGCCTAGCTACAGAGTCAATATAGCCAATATTCTGCTCAATCTCAAAGCCAACACTACTGTTAAGTTAAACAAAGGAAGTTAGAATGATGTCTTACCATGACTTTTAAAGTCTTAGTCAGGATACATTAGGATACATAGAATATTTTTCATGTTTATTACTTTTTATATCCTCCATGTACGATTAAAAACCTACTAATCTAGGAAGGTAGATGAATGGCATTTAACAAAAAATTGATGCCATGGGTAGTAGCACTCAAACTGCAGGTTATTCTCATCCTAGCAGTTCCATGTCAACACAAAGCACTGCTGGGGCTCAGCTAAATACGACTCCAAAACATACACGTCCAACTAAGCAGGAAAGAATGCCAAGCATTGATGGGAGAAGGTCTTAGGCCTAGTACAATACAGTATATATCCCTACTAGTCTGTCGGCACAGCCTATATTTTTGTACGTTGACACAGTCTGCATTGTGGCTAGAGTCAAGCTTAAAATCTAACTGACAATGACAGAAATAAAAAATATGAGAAGTAAAATGAAATTTAAAGGAAACTTGAAATTAAATACATAAACATGAACTAGTTCAGAGCAATTCAAGTCTAGAAAAAATAAAAATTAAAATTCCATATGTACATGTAGCTTCAGAGAGCTCAAAAAATTGGTCTGGCAAATAATTAACCATTCACCCCAAAAATTATTTAGCCCTTTCAATCAAAGAAAAAAAATTGAAAATAAATTGTTAGTTTAATACACAAAGATACTTCATATTTGTTTATAATTAATGGCCTACTACACTGCATGACCTATGTGAAAATTAGTCTACAGCTTTGATAGTTCAGACCCTGTAAAGTATTAATATTACCGGTACTGACAAGGGATAGTGCTGGGCAAAATGCAAATGCACTATTTCTGTCCCATTGCATACATGCATATCAAACTCACTGCGTGACGCTAACAAACACATTAACTTGCCTTGTATTACACCTGCACGAGTACGTTGGCAATACATACATTCCATGGATGCCTTTCATTCACCAATCTAAAGTTGAGCACAACAGTTATTCCTCAATGATAGAATACCCTGATTTTGCAATGACAGGTTTTACGTATTGATAAATAATCTGCTAACTCAGATTAACCCTTCCTCTCCCTGTCTTTTCTCTTTAACTCTCTCCCTTGATGTCCATCTCTGAGATCCCCTTTAACCATCCCTGAGATCCCCTTTAACCATCCCTTACTCTCCCTCTTACCCTCCAATGTCCCTCTCCCCTCCATTTACATCCTCCTATAAAATTACCTCTCAACATCCTCTCAAATCTCCCCCACTCCCATCTCCCCTCTCTCCCACTCATCCCTCTCATTAAAGTCGTTATATCACAATACACAAAGTCATTGTGACATCCCTTGTCAAACTACAGGCTTCATTTTGCTACCATTTATCTGCTGTGCTGCAGAGACCCTTCAATTTGTATCTCCGGAAGTTACTTTCCATGCATGATGTTTACATGGAAGACTCATATCAATAAAGACATGATAACTGTCAGATTGTTGGGGGTGCAAGCGAGGTATCTTTAAAGCAGCACCCACAACTAATTTTTTTAAAGCAAATTCTTGCTTTTTCATCTTTTTCTTGTTGCTTTTGCCTGTCCTTTTTTTGTGCAATTAAAAGCAACAGTAAAACTTACAATTTAAAAAAAACATTCATAAAATTACATTTTCAAATTAGATATCTTATCTATACAAAAAATAATGAGGTTTTAGCATTGGTGAACATTGTTGTAGGCCTGTAACCGATCATTGGATCGGGGGCCGATCTTGAGCCGATCAAGGGTGATCGGATAATAATTTCTGATCGCTGATCAATAAAAATGATCGGAAAAAATTGGGAAGAGGCAAAACATGCGGGCCGCCATCTTGGATTATAATGTAGGCATAAATATCAACAAACATGGTCTTCAACAACTCCAAATGACAAAATAATCCCAGCCGATTATTTTTGCCGATACCGATCGCAGGTGCAAGGGTGTCGCTCCGATCTTCCAATCCGATCAAATCCCAAACTTACAGGGTTACATTGTTGCGCTGTTGAATTAATCACACGATGTAGAGATTAATCCATTTGTAGCATAGTGCCAACATCTGTATTCAACTGTACGCATATATGATAAAGCTGACATGAATTTCATCTTCAGTATCTTCGTCTTTTTCAATCACTCACCAACTCTCCAATTTGGCTGACGTCAGAAAGATACAGCTTTCTGTGTGCATTACCAGAGGAAAGAAATTCTATGAATGAGTGTGCGTGTTTTGAGAGGCCCAAAATAATATCATATCTACAAGATGTTGGCCAAGGCGATTGCATGAGGGTCATCATAAATAATCTGCTGGAAATAGAAACATCTCTAATTCTAAGGTCATGTCTTTGTGCACTTTGAGCATTGGGAGTATGACTGGCACTCTGACTGGCAGTATAGAGAATACATTCGTGACTCAAAGAAGATAGGAATTATTAGTTAGAGATTATAGTAATCTTTAGCCCATGTGATAAGGTTCCATTTTGAGGGGTGAACAATAATTGATGGGCAGATTCCTGCTAACAAGACTTTCACATACCGGTTCATGAGAAATGGCATTCCATCTGTTGAAATCAAGTATTTTCTTTAAGTAAAACAATTATTACTAATCCTTCATGCTTCCATGGTAAAACAAAATGGCAAGTAACTGTACCATCTCAGTTAAGTAAAATATAGTACGATTCAAGGTTAATGCATAAAGAGGTTTAATTTTGTACCAGAAAATGCATGTTTGTACCAATCATAGTCAATGTATCAATTCTTGGGTGAAAATATTATAATTAATAATATGGTAAGTATAAGAGTACAGTAAATGTGTACCCAGTACAACAGTAATTATCAACACAGAATTACAAGTATGATGTGTACACATGTATTCCTAAAGGAATATCTTCACTGTTTACATGTTCATTGGAAGTACATTTAAAGATCATCTCTGAACTGAAAAGTGAAATGGATATCGTAAATCTCTGTGTATAAGACACAATTTTTTTCCGCCAACAAATTTGAAATTCAGGGGTGCGTCTTATACACAGGTACAAAAAAAATATTTAAAAAACAACAACAACAACAAAAATTCTTGGCCCCAAAAATAGGGGTGTCTAATACACAGAGATAAATGGTAAATCATATCAAACTGAAGCTTATGAGCCTTAGTATAGTTGTATTTTCTTCAGACAAGGTCTTTAAAGTTAAGTTCTAATAAAGTACACACAAGTAGATTCTAGGCCTGCATGTTCATAATAAAAAATAAAAAATAAATAACTTTTTAAAAAATGTTTTTTTCTTTTTTTTCTTGGCCCCCCCCCCCCCAAAAAAAAAAAATAAATAAATAAATAGGGGTGCGTCTTATACACAGCGATGCATGTTAATGGTAAATCATATATCGAACTGAAGCTTATGAGCCATAGTATAGTTGTATATTCATCAGAGAAGGTCTTTAAAGTAAAGTTTTAATAAAGTACACACAAGTAGGCCTGTACATGTATGTTCATAATAGGGCCTACGTGTATATTAAAAAATATAAAAAGTTAATCAATATTACACAAGCTATAGTTTTACCCAGATGATTAAAAAAAAAAAAAAAAAAAAAAAGTGGAGAAGCTTCCCTACGAGTGGTTATGTAATCATAGGCTTACAATGAGATGGAGAAAGACTTAGGCATAAGATGATTCATCGCAATAATTATAATCCCAGTTATACTACGGCATGCCTCAGCATGGAAAAAATTGACATTATAACACTTCATCTCAACACAGTCTTGATCTAGGATCTCTACCCCCAACCCCCACAAGACTACCAAAATTACAAGAACTGCATACGTGTAGCTATATGATTACGTAGTAGTACTTTAAAGGCATTGTTTAATAATGTTAAATCTGAGATGCATGGCCCTACGTGTTATCAGTGTCTGGGTCATTCCATGTCAAATCACCCAATGGTTTTAACCCGACCATTTTTGATTTTGATGAAACTTTGTGTACTTGTTGAGTGTGATCTCACAGCACCAAATCCCAAATTTTAGGTCAATTGGGTGAGGGGTTTGCGAGATACGGCCAACCAAATTTTGAGATATTTGCAAAAATGGGGGTGGCGGGCCTACCTTTGAACCATTGTATCTCGGGACCTAATGGGTCAATCTTCACAAAATGTGTATTGTTGGAAAGGGTATTCAATAAGGATTCCAAATCTGCCGCCATTTTGAAAATTCGTACATGTTGGGGTACTTTGACCTCTTGACCTAAGATTTGACCTTGAAATTGACCTTGTGGATCACGTAACCTTGACAACATTTTTCATGAAATGCAATCTCTGACATGTTCACTAAAACATATAAAAGTTTCAGAGATATTATATTTTTTGTTTAGGAGCAATAAGGATTGAATGTATCCGTACTTACAGATATTCACAATAAACCCTATTATAATGTATACAATACATGGAATATGCACAGTACAACATACATGTACATCTTCAACATGCTTTTTTGTTCTAGGCAAATCCATTCTAAGTTCATATAGGCCTAAAGGGTTAACAGGATGTATGGCTTTAGGCCTCTGAGTCGGTTCCAGGATAATTACCCCCCCCTGGAAAACTAACCCCCAGGAAATGTCCCCCCCCCCCCCCCCCCCGAGGAAAATTAACCCCCGAGGACTATCACACCCATAGGACAATTACCCCCAGAAAATTACCTTCTAGGACAATCTGTCCTCCCCCCCCCCCCCCCCCGAGGACAATTACCCCCCGGACCATTACACCCTAAGACAATTACACCCCGGACAATTACCCCCTAGGACAATTACCCCCCCCCCTTATTCGTTAAAGGGGAAGTCCATCCTGATGATAAGTTGGTTTTATTCAAAGCAGATTTTTTTTGGGGGGAGGTAATTATCCTTGGGGGGGGGATTTTCCTTGGGGGGTAATTTTCCAGGGAGGGGGTAATTGTCCTCGGGGGGGGGGGATAGATTGTCCTAGGAGGTAATTTTCTGGCGTTAATTGTCCTCTGGGTGTGATAGTCCTCGGGGGGGGGGGGGGGGGTAATTATCCTAGAACCGACTCAGAGGCCTAAAGTCTAACATCCTGTTAACCCTTTAGGCCTATATGAACTTGTCATTTTATTTCTATTCAAGTACTGCTGACATTTAGAATGGGTATGACTAGAACAAAAAAGCATGTGGAAGATGTACATGTATGTTGTACTGTGCATATTGCATGTATTGTATACATTATAATAGGGTTTATTGTGAATATCTGTAAGTATGGATACTTTCAATCCTTATTGCTCCTAAACAAAAAATATTATATCTCTCAAACTTTTATATGTTTAAGTGAACATGTCAGAGATTGCATTTCATGAAAAATGTTGTCAAGGTTACGTGATCCACAAGGTCAATTTCAAGGTCAAATCTTAGGTCAAGAGGTCAAAGTACCCCAACATGTACGAATTTTCAAAATGGCGGCAGATTTGGAATCCTTATTGAATACCCTTTCCAACAATACAAATTTTGTGAAGATTGACCCATTAGGTCCCGAGATACAATGGTTCAAAGGTAGGCCCGCCACCCCCATTTTTGCAAATATCTCAAAATTTGGTTGGCCGTATCTCGCAAACCCCTCACCCAATTGACCTAAAATTTGGGATTTGGTGCTGTGAGATCACACTCAACAAGTACACTAAGTTTCATCAAAATCAAAAATGGTCTGGTGTAGATTTTCAGATTTTTTGGGTGATTTGACATGGAATGACCCGTCTGTGGTATGGTGTAATATTGAAGCCCTAAAAAATTGCGCTTCAAAATGATCATGAAGTGCATCAAAAAAGTAAAAATCTTTGAGTGACCGGTTTTACCATACTCATTTTCGTCAATGGACTGTAGTGTTATAAAAACTGTTAGGAAAACAAAAAATGAAATTTCGATTTTCAATCATAAATATCTTGATAATCATACAGCCGATCGGCTTGTAAAAGTCACAGGATTCCTGACTGACTTAAAGGTTTATAATTATGATTGCAACATGAGCTAAATCCAGGATTCTGTTTCAGAATCTCAGGCAAAGGTACCAAGTCACTTTAAAGGTATCTCGGTTGAACGTTGTTCAATGAAAGGCTACACACAAAACCAGAGTATGAGCATTGTTTTTATTAAAACCTTGATCAAAGAATCAGGGTCTACTTCCACTTGGCAGGGATATGATCGACTGTAAATAGTACGTTGATTTCTAAATGCCTAGAAAAGACTGAATATAAGTATCTAGCATGCATAAACACCTCTTATATTGTAAGTAAAATTATTTTTTATCAAAACTTACTGAAGGAAGAGGAAGGGAGGCTGTTTCCCTTTGCATCCATGATGCCCCTTTGCCTGTACTGGGCCTGTACTTGTTATAGCTGCTGTAGTTCTTCATACCTCTCGTCCCAAAAGGGAGACTCATCTCAAAATCACCAAGGCACAGCAACAAGACAGAGAATCAATCACTAGTCACTTGCTAAATTCCATTATTACAGAAGTAGACAGACTGCAAAGTGTGCTTGTATGATCATTCCAACTATCTGGGAGGAGCTTCATGCAGGTACATCATAGAAGGGTCCAAAAGAATCTTTAGCTGCTGTTCCATAATTCACATCAGTAGGAGCAAACAAGTCATGAAACACTACCACTCATTTGGCAGTTGACACGATGACAGCTAGCCCATCAGATTTACTCTGCTGGTGAAGTCACATCACGTCTGTCTGTCCCATGACATCGTCAAAATCTCCTCCAGATTGCAATGGCCCCATAACTTCCCCACCTAAGCCTAGCGCAAATCGGCTCACTGGGTTTTCAAAGCAGGCAGCAATCCTGCTTTGCTATCCGTTGCTTGCAACCTCCTCCGGCCGAATGAATCTCCTTCCTGAAAGGGCATACCTTCAAGAACTACATGTATATGCCAAGTGCTTGAAATAGCAGAGGAAATAAATAGATGGCTGGGAGTACCGCAGGCAGCGGTCTGGCTATCGTATGGGATGACCTCTCGTTAATGATCTCTGCCCTTTGAATGCATGTCAATACCACAGATCAAATTTAGCTAATTGCTGCTGGCATGTAAAATGTATGTGCACAGTGTATCAGTGTGTAGTGTTTTCCTTGATAGAGTATTGATGAATAAATTCAAAACAATCAGTCTAAATCAAATTTAACAATGATCCTTTGTTAAATACACTGCAGCTCTACCTCATCCATTTTAAACAAATATCTTGAAATTGTGATACACTTTTTAAAATGTATATCCTGTGGCAATTATCAAAAAAAGACCCCCCCCCCCCCCCCCTCCTCCACAACAAATTTCTCTCCTTATTATATTATCGATGCATACATGTAATTACTTTTTTTTTTTTAACAAGTCCAATACCCCTTACTGTACTATTTGTAAACTAATATGAGGAAAGCTGGATGTTTGACAGTTAAAAATGCAGAAGAATTGGATGAATCATCTTTGGCCTCAGCTTGCTACCAGGACTGCTACCAACTTTGATCTTTAATTGGATACGCGTGGGTGCCCAAGCCTGACTACGACATGCTTTATCTACAGCCAGATGGCTGACAAATCACAAATTCATAACATGAAATGATTCTTCTCTGCTTTGTGACATTGGGTTGCACGGGTCATTATGCAATACTTTTGATACAGGTCTCTTTCCATTATCTCATTATATATACATATGATCTTGAGATGAAGGCCTACATGTGCATTTAAGTATTATTTTCTACATTATAAGCCTAGAAGCCATAGATGCGAATCACTATTAATACATACAGGTCTACATGTATATCAGGGAGAAATTACCAGTAAAAATAATTGACAAGTTGAGCTCTCTCTGCAATTGAAATGGTCACAGCCTGATTTCTTTCAATCGTTATTAAAGAAAAGAGACCAATTGGGAATTTAAAGATAATAAAGTACATTCAACTCCCAGCATGGAAGCACAGCATTCTGTTTTTGTTAGCTCCACGAAGGAGGTGACTGAATCGTCATTACCAATCCCAAAAATGTTCTCTCTTTTCTTTCATGCTGTGAGGATGAATCATTCTGTGAGATGGTCAGAGACAGAGAGCTTCACACCATTAAAATGCTAATGAGTATCTAGTCACCGAAGCGGATGAGATGACCATCACAAACACTATCTTTGTGGATTGTGGGAGAGAGGGTGGGGCTGGGACAGCTGGAGTAGGTGTGTGTGAGTGTGTGTGTACAAGCAATAAATAATAGTAAAACCAGTCCTGGTAAACCCCACCGCTGACTCATTCCTATAGCAATGACATCATACTATTAATAGAAACATGCACAACGCAAATCTATCATGTATAAGTAAACATAATTTGAATAATGTGCATGTGAACATTCAGTAAAGATTTTGACAAAAGGGAGATGATACTTGATATACAGTTCTGTAAACGCTGTTATTTTTGTGCGATTAATTTCACGCACTGAGCAACCCCAAAACATATTCGCTGGTTCTTAAATTCACGTTGCACCAACTTCAGCCCGTTCAGAACACGCATCAGAAGTAGAGACTTTAGAGAGAAAATTAATGTACCACAAATATTTCCGCTTTTACAGTATATAAATATTTTGGAATGTTTGTGAAAGAAGCTACAATGCTTATAAATTTGTGTTTATTTAAGAATTCTATAGTCACCACAATACAATTTTTCCAAAAAACATATAGGCCTACCATTGTCATCCCTATGTAAATATAATGCTTATTAGTTATTACCATCACCTTTTGGACTGATTTAACAACATCTACAATACAATAGAAAAATAGTACATTTTATGGCATGCTATCTCTTCTCTTTTTTTTTCAAACAAAAAAGTACCGGTACATAGTTTTGCTAACAGTGTATGAAGAGATAGTGGATATTCCCTTTTTTATAAAAATCCTGTTCATTAATTTTTTTTATACAATTCCATTACGACAATCAAGCCTTCAACAAAAATAAACATGAAAACTGTGTGCTTTAATGTTTGAGAGACAGAAAGATGTTCTATAATATGAGTTAGCAACCTTCTGGCATGATGCTATCTAATAGCATTCTCCAATTCACTTGCCTGAAAGTAATAATTGGTGTACAAATCAAATATTTATTTAGCTAATAGCTTTAAAATCCTCTTGGATTATCCTGTTTGAAATGTGCAAAGTAAACACAGGGCTGTCATTGAATCCTGCAATTTAACGAAAATTAAATCAACACTGTAAGGATGGTTGAATAAAGACATGAAAAATCAAGGCTTTGTTTTCAATGAATGAATTGCAAAAGGAAAGGGTTTGGAAACAAAATGGAGTACAAGAGTACACATTCCTATAGAAATAAGGGAGGCTCAATGAACTTGAAATATAAGCTACTTCTAAAGCAGGACTCTGTAGGATAGGCCTAATAACAAATAGACATGAACATGTAAATCTACATAATCATCTTCTTACTCCTGAACACAGTATCCATCAGAATGTCAATGAACTGCATGCCCAACCATTAATAATGCAGAAAGGAAGGGATTAAGAATCAGAAGTCCCATCCAACTATACCTGCACAATACCAGTGCTACAAGTAACAAGGTCCTCTAGACAAGTCTGAACAATAGGATGCTTGGCTGAATAGAATGGTATTGATTCCTCTACTCTCAAACATGTTTACATGTTTACAACATTGCAACTTTGCAAGGCATGAAAAAGACTTGTATCAGGCAAAGAATCAAGGTTTGGGTGACTCAGTAAATTAGTACACAACACTTTACCAACTAAGAAACACAACTTTATACAGGGTATCTGAGGTCAAATCCTGGGTTAGTAATCATGATCGAAACTCAAAGTCCAATTAGCAAATTAGCACCAGGTACTAAAACCACAAGCATCTCTGTCTGAAAAGTGGAGGATATATACATATGCACAAACAAATCAATGATCTGCTACAGTACACAATGTTGTTACTGCATAAAACCGCAAATGCAAATAATATAATTTGTAGGAATTCTGCATACACTGTCCAACAGTGTAGTGCAACATACAAATGTACATCCAGTATACATGTACTGTGTAAGCTATTATTTTTGCGAGGGTTTTATTTTCGCGAATTTCGCAAACTGCATATTATCTAGTACTAATATTATCACAAATTTATCAACACGCACAAATAGAGGCGACAGCATTGCATTACAAGCATACGGGCAGTTACTGTCATTTGCGAAAATATCTCCACGCGAAAATATCAGCTTAGTATTACAATGTAGTGTATCTTTGCAATGAGAACAGAATTGAGCACTTGACTGCATATATTATATTATGCTACTTGTCTCCCCTCTTAATCTTCATGTAAACAGTATTCCTCTCTGTATTTTAGGACAGAAAATAAAGGATGCAGCAACCAGGAATAACCTTTGCCCGAAGTTCTCCTTAGAAAGTACTTGACCTTTATAGTTCAGTCTGACATTTGACATGTACTACATTGGTGGAATATACATGTACACACATTCATTTGTAAACCAATTTAAATGGGGCCTTGTTACAAAGCTATCCCCTGCCTGCCACACCGGCGTAAATATTCATAAATGAATGATACACACCGTTAAAACTAAAACAACAACAACAACAGATGTGTGTATGTATTTATTTGATCGTTATGTAGCCTTTGTATACATTTTTGGTTATTTCAAATAAAATAATCAGGATAATGAATTTTATAAGTCAAATTAATAATAAAATCTGTGCATGCTGAATTTGCTGTGACATTAGGCTAGATATATCCACATACTTGTATGTAAATTTGTCAAAATTGAGAGAGCTCGCTGCCTTTCAGCACTCCTTGGGTAACACAATCCTAAAATCAATGGGTTCCTCCTAGCAACAAACAACCTACGGCACACACACACATTATGCATGTACATGTGCATACTAAAGTACAGTCTGTTCATCTACAAGTTTCGTAATTCTTTTGTGTCTGCTTTATGTGCCGATATATTATTCATGCTTTGCCCCATCTAGAGTGTTCGCATGAACATGCATTCAGCATAGACAGTACTGCTACTAATGAGGTGTGATGCCCTCCTTTGTTTACACAAGGAACCTAACAGTCATTAAAGCAGATTTAATCAAAAATATTATTTTCAAATTAAATAATAACTGACTAAATTGTTGTATATTGACTAATTGTGTTTATAACTAAATGGTTCCATATTGACTGGCTGGGAGACTTACAACGGAATTTGAAGAAAGAAGTGAGCCAGGTACATGTTAGCACTTGATCCATGTACAGTATATTGGACAAACAAAAATACATGTACATGTAGCGGGGCTTACATGTATATCAATACAATGTATCATCATGAACAACAAAAAATCATCCAAGCGAGATTTTTCAAAATTACGCATAAGCAGTATTATGATGCATTTTGCACATTGGGCACATATCATTATCATCTATCTCAGTTTATTATCGCCGAGTCATTTCCATGTTTTTTTTAACAATTTATTTTATTTTATTGCAGTTTGTTGGTGTCACATAAATCTTGTTCTGAAACTAGTTGATTATTATTCTCCGATCTCAGTATCTGCTACATTGTACCTTGTCTCGCCAATAATTATTTTTTTCAGATCTCTGTATCGGCTACCTTGTCTCGTCAAAAATTATTATTTTTGGATCTCCGTATCGGCTACCTTGTCTCGCACATAATTGTTATTTTCGGGGCTCTGTATAAGCTATTTTGTCTTTAAAATCATTATTTTGCAAAGATTATTATTACCGGTATCAAAAAACATAAGATTTACTTCAATTTAATTTGACATACATGTACCTCAGAGTCAGATTTAAAATGTGAAAAACTTCTGTTTTTTTATTTAACATCAATCAAAGTTATCCAAGGTTTTATGTAAACTTTGTAAAGTGTACGCTGGTTACAAGTTTACTAAAGTTTGTACATTGACAATAGACAGGATATACGCTACAATAACTTTCTTCCAAATGGCCTTTAGGCTCTACTGTACAGGGAGACGGAAATTAGAAACATGTACACACAGCCAGATCATAGACTCATTCTTCATTCAGTCAAACCAACTTTCTAAACATACAGGATGCAAAGTGGTAAATAACTAAATATTTCACCAGATAAACATTGGTGCTGTTAAACAAAGATTCAGCAGTTTCCAGACTCAGTGTATTTAATGCTTTTGCTTTATCTTATTAACACATCGTTCAATATAAGAAGGCATAAAAGAAAAGTGGATCCAAGAATCAAATTGCTGGTGCACACTCTACATGTACATTACAAAATGACATCCCTTCAGCTTGTACATGTATAATGTATACCCTTACAGCTGTCATGCTAAAACTTTTTCTTTTTATATTAGTGTGTCATTTGGCATGACATAAATCTACACTTGCCACTTTCCACCCAGGTGAATTAAATGTGGAAATCTTGAAGCGTTCTATTCACTGCATACGTTCTGAATTAGGCCAAATAACAAAAATAATGTGTTTCTCATCCAGACTTTTTTTTTAAAGTAGGAGGCAGGCAATACCGTAAATCTCCGTGTTTAAGGCGCACTTTTTTTGCCGCCGAAAAAAATTGAAAGTCGGGGGTGCGCCTTAGTTTCGATTTATGGCGCTATGCCTGGCTCAGTAATCAGTGTGTTGACTCACCACTCAGAAACTAGAACAACACTCAAATTTGTCTGTCATCTTGGTTTGAAAGTAATCTTTATAATAGATCTCAATATGTAGTTTATAATAATAATTCCTCCAATTATGCTTTGGCGTACCACAAGGTTTTATCCTAGGTACTCAACTGTTTTTAATTTACATTAATGATCTTACACATTCTTCTAAAAACGACATTGTGACTTTTATTTGTGACAAGTTCACAAGCACAAATCGGCGCCTTCAACTGCACCTCAATGTTTTTGTATCGGCCAAAAAAAACAAAAAAAAACAATTTTTTTCCAAGATGGCTGCCATATTAGTTATAGGTAGCTGGTCAAGCCTATTTATTTACAGATATTGTGCTATGGGAGTATACTGATGTATGGTGTGACAAAAGAAATGATTTGTATCACTTTAGAAGCTATTTAAACAAAATGTATACCACAGGCTTTTTTTCCTTCTGAATAGTTAATAGTTTAGAAAAGGAGGGGATGGGGACGAGAAACACTTCATTTTTGTTATTTGGCCATATGGTTCCTTGATAATAAGCCCTAATATGGAATGTTGTGCATTCCGCAATTCCCTGTTCTCATGTTCAATAGATTTTTCAGGAGAAGTCACCTCACTATTAAATCTTCACACAGAAATTTATTTTAAGTTTTGTATATTACCAAACAGGGATGCCAAGTAAAAATGAACAACTTTCATCTCACAGCTTTGTAGCACAGTGAACACCCCCAGATGGAAATATCGATCAGTTAGTTACCATCTGAGTAAAAAAGATTTTCAGTTACCTGTGATAATAGACGATTGTTCTTCAGGAGACTAGGAGTAGAAGAGGACGGAGAAGGCTTTGTTCCAACAATGTATCCATCTTTAGCAGGTGTTCGCAATGAGGGTCCACTGGCATCAGGTGAATCCAGCATACTGACCTTGCAAAGTTTCAGCATGCATTGACGATGTTCATGCCATAAGTCTCTACATTTGGGCAAGTACAGGATTGCAGGTTTTCAAATATGCTGGTTTTCTGATACCTGAAAATTTCAGACAGAGATTTGATTAAGTATTTACAATTTGCTTGTACAAGTATTATCTACCTACAAGTAGATCTACATGTACATGTACACAGCTTGGTTCTAAGACAAAAAAAAACCTCACAGATCTCATGCTTATTCTTTCACAAGAATATACCACATACAATACCGCCCAGAAGTTATTGGGCATGCGTGATCGTGAAACACGATAGGACGTTAGCGTGATTGTAGGCGGGTTTTATCGTGTTTTTATCGTGAGAAACATCGTGATTTGTATTCATCAACCTTTTTTCCTCAACTTGATCAACTCGCTAAATCCCCGATGCATATCGTGATATTTCCTTTTAGTTTGTTATTATCACGATAGAACTGCGCACAGCATGCTGTATTTATACGCTTGCTGAGCCTGCGCATCCTCAAACATACCGATGCGCGCTTGCCACTGACGTCACAATCACTTGATTATTACATCACAAAAGCGTGAATGAATGCTCTTTTCATTCCATGCATAAATACACGAGACAATGTGCTACGGGGAATGTTTGGGATTGCGCATGCGGAGAGAAAGGTTATCCGATGAGAGAAGTGCAGAAACCAAGAACCAGGTGTCTTGGCCTTTCCCACGATACGACATCTTTTTTTTATTTGAGGGGGGGAGGAATGTTTGGGATAGCTCATGGCAGAGGAGATCCGAGAGTATAAGAGTTAGACCGAAAGCTTCAGTCTCTAATATCGACGGCTATTCCGCTTATGTTTAATCCGAGAAAGGACTTGTCGTTAACATTATTTGTTGTGCAGCCATCTTGATTTGAGTTAATGAATGCTCTTTTTTTTCCGGACGTCCGATACCTACATGTACGTAGGAGTCAGCACGGCTTGACCCGGTGATATTTTGATATTCATAAACGCGTGATCTAATTCGCCTAAATTTCGCCATTGCAATTACTTGATTAAAATTGTAAGAATTGTAAGAAATATACATACTTTCTTATGTCCGATTTATTGATCGGAAAATTAGATCTAAATAAGGAAAAACGGGAAGAAAAGAAAGGCTCACCCCCCCCCCCCCCCCCCCCCCGTCGTGCGAGCCGTAAGGGTCACCGTCTGTGTATGAGGAATGTTGACAAATGTAAGATTTATCAAAGAGTAATGACCCATATCAGACGGTTATTGCTGTCTAATCGAGAGTATTCATCATTACATGTACATATCAGATCTAATATGTGGGTAGAATCTTAGAATTTATGGATAAATGCGGCTGTTATTTCTAGAAGAATTATGTGTATGTTGTGAGATTTTCAGGAAGGCATGAAGAATTAAGGGAAGAGGAGAGAAGAGGCGGAGGGGTACTGTTAGTGTGACAGGGACAGAAAAGAAAGAGGGAAGGGAGTGAAGAGTGAAATATATCAGACAAAGATAATTAAGAGAGATAGAGAATTGAAAATTAACAGAATAAATAAAGGATCCGTAACTCCAAATAAATAAAAAAATATTATTATTTTATTCATTCATAATACCAATCGGTTGACCCTGTCCCTACACATTACAAATTTTGCCACAGACCGCAAACGGCATTTTCATAAACCAGTATTATCAAAAACAAAAGCAACGCGATCTCGATCAGCCAATGTACCTCGTGGTCCACAAAGTAGTTGAAATTTGATATGTAGTGCGCGCGCTCAGGGATTCCCGGAATTGGAAAACCCCTCGATCTCGATCTCCATTTTATGACATTCAGTTTGCATGCAAGCTAAATACATGTACACATACCTGGGTTGGCAAGCTCCCGTAATCAAAATTGGAGTAATACATAAGGAAATAACAAAGAAATACACGAGGATTGAGGACAAAATATAAAATGATAGAAAGAAATCTAAGAAAAACATAAAGTATTAAAACACATTTACGAAGGAATAAACCAGAAGAATGATTAATAATGATAATAATAAATAATAACGGCTTAACAAAGATCTACATATGGTAAGAAATAAGGATAAACAACAAAAAAATGATTGATCGAATTGATAGCAAGAAAAACAAGGAATTAAACAAAGGGGGTGATTGTGCAAGGGGGTAATTCTCCTTGAACCGTAAGGAACAAGCGAAGGGAATACATACATACACATATTTATATTTCGAGAAAAGGTAAAACAAAGAAATAAAAAACAGAAAAGATGATGAGGTAAAGATTTAAAAAGTGCACGCGCTTAGTTTCTCTCGAAGGTTCAATCATCACTACTATGATCACGTGATCTTACGGCGCGAACATGATCTGTTTATACTAACTTCTGAGATAACCACATGTTGCCAGACACCTTGACTCCAAACCCATTGTTTAGAAAGACTTGAAACATAATATGAAATGTACGCAAGCTCTCTTGTCATTTAAACATTCAATTCATTGGCGAAAACATTAGAATTTCCGATTGATGAAGTTCTCTACTGTTTCGTGTGTCTATTTTCTTTTCCTTCTTTTTTCTTTTCCTTCCTTTTGTTCTCCCCTTTTCTTTTTTCTTCTCCTTCCTTTTCTTCTCCCTCCCCCTCTGCTTCTTCATCCTCCCCTTCTTTTTCTTCTCCTTCCTTTTCTTCTCCCCTTCTTCTTTTTCTTCTCCTTCGTTTTCTTCTCTCCCTCCTCTGCTTCTTCATCCTCCTCTTCTTTTTCTTCTCCCTCCTCTTCTTTTTCTTCTCCTTCCTTTTCTTCTCTCCCCCCTCTGCTTCTTCATCTCCCCCTTCTTCTTTTTCTTCTCCCCCTCCTCTGCTTCTTCATCTCACCATTCTTCTTTTTCTTCTCCTTCGTTTGCCCTTTGTTTAGAAACACGTGAAACACATTTTGAAATGTACGCCTCTCATTCAATTCATTGGCGAAAAAATTAGAATTTCCGATTGATGAAGTTCTCTGCTTGTTTCGTCTGTCTATTTTATTTTATTTTTAGATTTACTCTTCTTCTTTTTCCCCTCCTTCCTTTTCTTTTCTTTTCTTTTCTTCTCCCCTCCCCCCCCCCCCCCCCCTGCGTCGCCAATGATACGAGTTTGCTTTTAAAATTATCATTTATTTTATATCCGATTGCGAAGCAGCAAACCATAAATGAATTGAATGCAACATCAGGCAAATTAATTATAAATATTATTAGCGCAAATAAACGTTAGAGGGACTAGAACAGGAGCTATTATTGTAAAAATGTCCACAAAAATAAAACACAACTTCGCGAATGATAGTGATACGGGTCTGCTTTTAAAAATAAAATCTATATCATATTCTAATGCGAAGCAGCAAACCATGAATGAATCTAAAAGGTTGAAAGGTTTGTTTTAATTCTTAATCTTAAATTGACTAACTATCTCTTAACAAATAATTGCGAATGTTAATCAAAGCCAAAGGCTGGACATACGAGAACATAATGAAATGCATCATCTTGTACTTTGAGATCACATATGGAACACAATTCTACAATTTCTAGAGGCTGACTTTAGTGACGGTCAGGTGCAGATGGCAGGGCAGCTTACTATTACCACATCGATATTTACAAAGAGATGTTCTATCACTGAAATCCAACTTTAACATATATTCTTCCAAACCGATTACCTGTTTAAAAATTCTGTAATTGAAACATGAACTTCATGAACTTCATCGTTCCAGTTTTGCAAATCAATGTCATTTAATCTACGATCCAATTTGTTTTCTTCCTTTCCAACATCCAATTTTTTAACATCGCCATCGTACAAAGTAATTATAAATGATAAAAAGAAAAAGAAGTGTGAATGACCTAGTTTTCAATCTTCGGTTAAAAATGTCATTGAATGTTATCTTTGTTATTTACGACGTGTCAGCCGAGGGGAGCCAGCTCTCAACGCATGTGGCAGACATAATCCTACTGTTTATTTCTCAAAAGTAAATGTACGTAAATGTCTCCCTTAGTATTATTTCGCTAGCCTGCGCTCCCATCAAACATTTTTCTTTCTCTCTCTCTCCCTATTACGTGTAGTCCCCCCCCCCCCCCCCCCTCGTGAAGATACTAGTGGGATTTCCTCTCATCTCTCTTGCTCTCCAAATACGTAGGTCCATGCTCTCACCCTCTTCTTTGTCACATTTCTCCACCCATGAACGTTTTCGTCTAGTGTCGATGAATAAGGAGTGGAAGTAGAAAGGTGTACGGAAAATAGACTAACGTATTGGTGTCTTGCCTACTTATATTTAGTCAACCCTGTTAAGTCGATAATTATCCTTTTTTTTTTTTCCCATCCTGACCTCGATCATAACTCCTTTCCTTCTCGAATAATATCTTCATCTATCTCCAGCTCAACACTACCTCCCTCTCAATTATCTCTTTCTCTCCTACATGTTTTCCTGTTAATTCAACTCTGGTCTAATCCACACTCCGAAGACAGTTACAGTAATTGATCCATGCCATTTTTACAGATTTTATTATTTATCAATCATCCAATGCCGTCGACTAAAAATGTTTATTTACGCGTGTTTTGGTAACCTTGGTTACTAGTCCACCTGGCAACTTTTACGCGTGACCAGTAGGCAAGACTGTACATGATTGGACGTTTTCATTTTTAGGGGTGGAGACCCTTCTTACGGCAGTCTTGTCAGTGATACTGATAGGGCAAATGAAAGAATCTGATCGCGTGCGTGTTTTCTGAAGCGACGATCTTGGGAATATTTTTTTTTTTATTTGGTGGAGGTTGAATTGAATTGAATTGAATTTATTCACCACTTTCATGGTTGTGGAATGAGATATGCATATCTGGAGTAGGCGAACAGAAAATATGGCAGTGAAAATGAAAGGTATTGTGCTCACAATTATATTAATTTCAATGAATGCAAATCATGCAAGTTTGTGCAACTTTAATATAGTTAGATCAACTCATTGCTTCACCGCATCAGCACCCGATGCTTATCCGCGCCCAGTGTCAGTGATTTCGCGCCGGCTTTTACTAGTATTTAACTGTGTGTAATGTTTACTCGTGAATACTTTCTATTGTGACGTAAACAAAGACGCATACGGAACTGCGCGTACAAATCATACATATCAAGACTTAGCGCGCGCGATGAGCAAGACATGCGCTTGCAGAGGACATAACATGACTAGTTGCAAATACGCGCACCATGAAACACGATAGATATCGGGGAATTAGGCGGGTTACACGCATCCCCCATTCTAGTGTGCAAATTATCGTGATTTTTATCGTGATTCTATCAGTATTTCATCGATATTTTATCGTGATTTTATCGTGAAGTACCCATCGGGGAAAACCCGCCCCGCAAAAACATGCCCAATAACTTCTGGGCGGTATTGTATCTCAACTCAACATACTTGTATTTGTATCATACATTTATCAATTTATTCAGGATAAAATGCGGTAGATAACTTCACACAGGCGCGCGCATGCCCGCAACACAGCATCGGTATGACTGTATACTAATATCATTGTTTTTCCCAAAAAAATACTCCAAAAATAACAAGAAAATTGACACGAAACAGGTAATAAACATATGGTAAATTAGCAATACGAACCGCACGCATGTGCGTGCGTCGGATGGCTTTCCATGCTCGATCGCATGTACATGCGTGCGCCATATATAAGCAGGCTCAGTCCCGCTGCCTTTGCCAGAAACCAGAACCAGAACCCAGAACAGAGTACAGCACTACCGTAAATCTCCGTGTATAAGGCGCACCTGTGTATAAGGCGCACCTCTATTTTGGGGAGGGGAAAAAAAAATTGTTTTGTTGTTGTTTTGTTGCCGAAAACCCACGCGGGGAAGGACCTTCATTTAACATCGAGGTGCAGTTAAAGGCGCTGATTTGTGCTTGTAAACTTGTCACAAATAATAGTAACAATGTCGTTTTTAGAAGAATGTGTAAGATCGTTAATGTAAATTAAAAACAAAAGAGTACCTTGTGGTACACTATTTGTTATATAAAACAATTTGAGGAATTATTATTATAAAGTACATATTGAGATCTATTAGAAAGATAACTTTCAAACCAAGATGACAGACAAATTTTAGTGTTGTTGTAGTTTCCGAGTGGTGAGTCAACACACTGATTACTGAGGTGGGAGACATTGCCAGGCATAGCGCCATAAATCGAAACTAAAAAAAACAATAATAATAATAATTCCTGTACCTGTGTATAAGGCGCACCTCCGACTTTCAATTTTTTTCGGCGGCAAAAAAGTGTGCCTTATACACGGAGATTTACGGTACATCATCGGAGCATCGACCAGGAGAATCACAGCAAGGACAGCATCGGACAATTGGATTCTGGACATAGTGCAGCTATCGGTGAGTAGAGCTTTACTTTATTGGCGCTGCGGCGAACCTACGCCGGAAAATCCCATTGGATTTCAAATCCAATGGGATTTTGGGGCTTTACTTTAAACATAACAACTTTTAACTCATGATCTTTATTTGGACATTTCATGAATATTTACTTCATTTTGGGTATGTTTTAGTAGGGTATCTCCACGCCGGAGTTACGGGTCAAATTTTTGGATACGTTTCTGAGCAAGCGCCGAAATGATAATAAATAGGAAGTAGACTAGATCTAGGCCTAAAGTCTAAAGTAAAGAGTCCAACAAATAGGATTTTGTCTTAAATCATTTAAGTCACAAGTGGCCGAAAAACCCCTCCTTTACTCTACGGATAACTGATTTTTCTTATAAAACTGAAGATATAGACTAGATCTAGGTGACTAGGTCTATTCAATACTGAATGAAAGCCATTAAACTATTACCAACAACAACAGTGCAGTGAGGTTTTAAAGCCCCACAGCCAGGATAGTAATGCATGCTGCTAGCTGCTGTGTGGCCGTGGCCGTGGGCCTAGACCTACTGTACGGTACATACTTGATACACCGCACAGAAAATGAGCCATTATTGAATTAATCACTCAAACGTGGACCGTTACTGCGTTAGCTCAGCTCTGCAGATCACAACAAAATCTAAGACCTTTGTAACTAACATTTAAGCCAAATTTTACAGTAAAGCAATATTTGTAAACATACCCTCAAAACACAACGTCATTAATGATGAGAAACTAGAACTTGGACGCTTTCTTCATGTTTTTGTGATGGCTGGCTATGTAGTATGCAGCATATGAGCTATGCAGTCGAGTCTAGTCTGCGCTGCGCCATGCTAGCAGCCTAGATACTCGAGAGCTAGCTAGCTAGCTAGCTGCCTCCTCAACATCATATCAAACGCTAGCTTCAACCACGAGCGGTCGCTGTTCCTTTGTCTGCACAAAGGAGCTCAACTCCGCTTCTGCATATCCGTCTAGCCGAGGGGAATTTTTCGAGTTTCCCATGCCTTTTATTTGCCCAGGTAATATGATTTGACTGTGTCATATTACGTGCATGACATTTCCCAAAATCTTTTATAAACTTTGATGAATTGACACTTTTTTCTGAATATTGTATATTCATAGTCATTGATTTTCATATAGACCTAAATAGTTTATCGAAATTCAAATTTGTCATGATTTAACTGAAAAAATAATTAATCTATATTTTGTGCTTTCACACAAAAAACATATTATTATCATAACCAACACTGTGGAAATGCTTTCTTTAATTTTGTATATTTAAAATCAAATAAGAGCTGTTGTGCTTTCACTTTTGTATTTAGTACTGTTGTAGAGTCATTCCGAATACCATTTGTAATCAAATTATGAATTTCAATAAACCGGCCTCTTGCCATTCTCGATAAAACAATATTTTTTCTTAAAGGTAATGTTACTATTTTTCCAAATAATTTCATTTGGAATATTTCTTACTTTAAACATATCAATGAATTTTAGTTCTGACCAAGTACAAAAAAGATCTACATAGAATTCTGGCAAATTATGTTTAGAGCATAATAAATTCATATCCTTTATGTTACAATTGAAATGTATAAGCAAAGTGGCAAACCCCCTATTTTATCGGACCAGTATCTAAACATATTTTTCCAATAAGAGCCATTATCATTAAAAAAACGAGATATCCATGCCAAACGAAGTGAAGATATTTTACTAGCAATATCAATCATATTCAATCCACCATTTTCAATATCACTTATAATTATATTACGTTTAATTTTTATCTTTTTTGGAGTTCCATAGGAAACAAAATAATAGTCTGTTCAATATCTGTAAAAACATGTTTTGGTATACTGGTATATACCAATTGCGGTATATACAATTTGTGACGCCGCTAACATTTTCAAAACAATTTTTCTGCCATAAAAAGTAAGATCTCTCATTTTCCACATAATTTATTTACATATTTAATACATTTCGAATTTTATCTATTTTTACATTCCAGTTTAAATCTTGTAACAATTTCTTATTTTCGCCTACATAATTATACTAGATATTTTACAGGTTGATCAGTATATAATGGCATTATCATGAACAAAATTATCTACAGTATTCAGTTTCATAACTTCTGTCTTATTCCAATTTATTTTCGGACCTGCATGTCTCCAAAATCGTTAATTTCATTCATAATATATCGTATATCATTAACAGATTCCACAAATAATGTTGTGTCATCTGCATATTGGGAAATTTTTAAACTATCAATACCTAAATCAACACTGAATATATCAATCCCTTTAATCTTTTTATTTTGTCTTATTTTGCATGCTAATATTTCCACTACTATATGTTAAAAAGTAATGCCGATAATGGGCAACCCTGGCGAACTCCTCTTCCAATAAGCAACTTTTTTTTAAATCCATCCATTATTCATCACACGACCGATGGCGTCAGTATAAAAGATCTTTATCCAGGTGATAAAATATTCTTTAAAATTGAATTTAAGTAGGAAAAATAGGAAAAAATAGGAAAAATGGGATACATTGTCGAATGCTTTTTTAAAATTCAAAAAGAATATAATTCCCGAAAAATTGGATTTCTTTAAATAGTCGATTACATCTTGTACTAATCGTATGTTTTCTGCTGCGGATCTTTTCTTTATAAAACCTCTTTGATCGGTCGAAATGATACTTGATAAAACACGTTGAAGTCTTTTATAGACAGTACTCTTGCCGCAATTTTATAATCATTATTTAATAACGAAATTGGTCTCCAATAGTATTGTCTAAATAACCCCTATCCCCCTTCTTGAATAACAACGTAATAAGACCCTGCCTTTGGGAAGAAGATAATTTTTGTTTGTGATACCCCTCATTTAAACTTGCAATAACCAAATCTTTAATTTCTAACCAAAAAACCTTGTATAATACTGTATAGAACTCAGCACAAAGACCATCACTTCCAGGGGTTTTGTTATTACCCATACTGCGTCTTCACATTCCTTTTCACTTAGCAACCCTTCACACTTCGATGCCTCTTCATCGGTCAGAGTACTAATAATTAAATCTTTAAAATATTTATCAACATGAACATTCGTGCATTCCTTACATACACTGTTTCAAAATATTTATGAATTTCCTGTAAAACCTTTTCATCATCCTTAATCCTTTTTCCATTCACATATAAACTTTCTATTTCTGTTTTCTGCCCATTGCGCTTTTCAACTGTAAACAAATTTTTGCTTGCCTTCTCACCCTTTTCAATCCATTTTGACCGCGATCTTACAAACGCCCCTTTACATTTATGTGTATAATATTTATCTATTTTCTTCTGTGCTTCCTTCATCTTACTAATAACATCTTCATTTGGATCCCTATCTAACTGTTCACTCAAGGTATCATATTCCTTTTTAAGTTTATTAAAATCATTTTTTTGCCATATTTTTGTCCTGTGGTGACATTGTATGTATTCCAATTTAACTTGTTTAATCAAATTACGTACACCAGTCTTATACTTTGCATCCACTAATATATTATTATTTATCTTCCAAAACCCTTTGCCCCTCTTAACAATTTTAAATTTCAATTTCAAAGAAATAGCATTATGGTCACACTTTAAAGCCGGACGGATGTCCGAAGATTGAACTAAATGGCATACCTTCTTTGATATTAACCAATAATCTAACCTAGAAAATAAAGAGAGAGACACCTGCCTCCATGTAAATTTTCTCTTTTCTGGATATAAATGTCTCTAAATATCTACCAAATATCTACCATCATGACTGTACATGCATTTAAAAGAACAACAAATAAATAATACTTCATGATCCTCGATGTATCTTCTCTTCTTTTTCTTCTTCTTCTGGTAATCTTCAAAGGGCTTTGTAGCTTATCATGAAGATCGTGGTGTGAGGAAGACAAATGATTTTTGAGTGGGATAAGGGCATTAGATGCCTCAGGAGTAGTTCCTGGAAGTTCTCTGGACTATCGGCATGCATTACATTTGCTGGAAAGCAGTTCCATTAATTCTTGTACAGAGCGTTGGGCGAATGCAAACTTGTCTATGCCACTTCTGGCTTGATGCATCTGGAGGGCCATGTCATGGTGCTTCTGTGTTCGTGATTTGTTGAAGGAAAATATTGAAAAGCAGAGAGACCATTGACTATCTTGTGCACCATTCCAAGTCTACTTGCAGACCGCGTTGTAGATAGAGTAGGCCACTGCAACGTGCTAATCATCACACTGCTGGTTCTCATACTAGTCCCCAGTGACGTAGCGTCAAGATCCTGGATATCCGAGATGTTGTATAGGGATCCCAGTCTTCCCAGATGCTGAGGACTTGTACGAACAGAGCCTGGTAATTAAACCTTCTGGGAGAACCTGCATTAACGAAAACAAAAAGAGTGAAGAAAGAAAAAGATAGCTGTTTTAAATAGTACCGCCCCACTTTTACGTCTTACATTTTAGTTTTATTGAAAAATGATTATAGACTTAGGCCAAATAAAAAACAAAACATGTTTAGCGTCCTGTTTTTTTGGAAAGAAAGGAAGGAGGAGGCCCTTTTTTTTTTTTCAAAATGGCCGCTCGGTATATTTTCCCTGACAGTCGGGCTATTTTTCAAGATGGCCGCCGACTTTTTTTTTTAAAATCAGAAATAGATCCATTTTAGCAGTGTTTTTCATGTTTTTTTCTTTCAAAAAAAAATAGGAGGCGGCCCCCAAAAAGGAAGCGGGCGGGGACGCTAAACATGTATTTTTTGTTTAATGGCCTTATGTCTATCTGATTTAAAGGCCCACTGCACTACTTGTAGCCACTTGCGCCCTCTATATAACAAACAATGCCTAATCGGTGACCATTGGTCCCCCATGATCCTCTTTTTCTTATGTTAACTGAGAGCTGAGTTGATGAGATAACCACCTGTCCAGTGACCTTACAGGGCAGTCTAATCCCTCCTGTAAACTACGGCAGATAAGCTTTAAAGAGTAGAAAGATTATTAAAGAAAGAAGACGATTCGTTGTACCATTCTCGATTTACTCTTAATCCTCGTATGAATTCAGTTCCCCCCCCCCCCCCCTCTCGCGCGAAGCGCGGAAGCTTTGACGTTTCATCAATTTATTAGAGAAAGAAGACGATTCGTTGGACCGTTCTCGACTCTGAATCCTTATCTAAATTCAGTTTCTTTTGACGTTTCATTAGAGAAAGAAGACGATTCGTTGTACCGTCCTTGACTCTTAATCCTTGTTTGAATCAAGTTCCCTTTCCCTCGCGCGTAGCGCAGAAGCTCTGACGTTTTATTAGATTATTAAAGAAGGAAGACGATTCGTTGTACCATTCTCGATCGACTCTTAATCCTCGTCTGAATTCAGTTCCCCCCCCCCCCCTCTCGCGCGAAGCGCGAAAGCTTTGACGTTTCTTCAATAATTTATTAAAGAAAGGAGACGATTCGTTGGACCGTTCTCGACTCTTAATCCTTATCTAAATTCAGTTTCTTTTGACGTTTCATTAGAGAAAGAAGACGATTCGTTGTACCGTCCTCGACTCTTAATCCTTGTTTGAATCAAGTCCCCCCCCCCCCCCCCCTCTCGCGCGAAGCGCGGAAGCCTTGACGTTTCATAAATTATTAGAGAAAGAAGACGATTCGTTGTACCGTTCTCGACTCTTAATCCTTATCTGAATTCAATTCCCCCCCCCCCCCCTCCCGCGCGAAGCGCGGGAGCTTTGACGTTTAATTAAATTATTAGAGAAAGAAGACGATTCGTTGTACCGTTCTCGACTCTTAATCCTTTTTCTTCCTACGTCCTCTTCATTTCTTCTTGTTTTCTCTTTTTCTTTTTTTTGGACGGCGTTTTTTTTGGGGGGGCGACAGCCCCCACCGCCCCCCCCCCCGGCTACGCGCCTGCCTGAATGATCAATAACTGACATACAGTTGTCCTCTCCCGTCCTGAAACATATCCTAATGTCAATATTCATGTCATTATTGGCATTGAAAACGTGACAATATCCGTAAAATAACTGTTTACAACTTAACTTTTTCACCGGCTTTAGCCTGCCAGCTGTGCTGTTTAATAGTACGAGATAGTTGTATAAAAAACCAACCTAGTTGTGTTTCAAAACAAAATTGCCTAAAAACAAAACTCCCTAGCGATATAACCCAAATTTTTAAAGAGAAAAAAGGAGAAAATCATAAGGAAAAAAGTCGCGAGGTTAACAAGGTACTAGGATAAACAATTTCCATTCAAAGTACCGTGTGAGTCAAAAAAAAGTTTACACCTAGAAAATTGCTTATTAATTTTAAAACCAGCTATGAACAGTAAATTATTATACATCTGATGAAAGAGCGTTTTATCCCAAATCATTTGGTATCATTTTTGTGTGGTATGTGTTCACGCTTGGATGAACAGGAGGCATTGTTCGCGAGAGTGCAAAAATCGACTTGCGCCAAAGTGATGCTGGGATTAGCGGAGTGACAGAATGAATATTGAATGTATCAAATGAGATGCATTGCATATGACTTTTCCAGAAGCAAAGTCACACACACACACACGCGCGCGCACACAATGTTCGTTGATCGGATATTCGATATCTGATATTGTGTAGCATGATTAATTTTGTTTGGGGTGTTATTTGGACTGCAATGACCGAATTAATACTGAAATCCGAATTGTTTTATTCAAACATCACATTAGCAACTTTGGCGCAAGTCGATTTTTGCATTCTTGCAAACTATATGCTCCTGTTTATCTTTGGTAAATGACCCTATTAATTTCTGAGAGGTACTCGTTTTACTCTGACAAGTGCCCCTTTTCCTCCTGATAAGTGCTCGTTTCATATTCATTAACTGCCCCTTTTATTTTGACACGTGCCCCTTTTCCTTCCTAATAAATGCTCTTTTTCCTTCTTATAAGTGCCCCATCCCCTTCTCAAAATTACCACTTTTCGCGATCGGTGCCCCTTTCCTTTCAACAAATTTCAGCACATTTCCCTTTATTATTAGTGCCCTTTTTCATTCTCATAAATGCCCCTTTTCAGATGCGATAAGTGCCCCTTTTCACCTCTAATAATTACCCTTTTAACAATGATACGTGCCCCTTTTCCTTCTTATATAGGAACCTATCCCTTTTACATGCCCCTTTTCACTTCTTATAAATGCCCCTATAAAAAAACCGCATCACCCCCACTCTTTTATGCAAGCCCCGCTGAACGTTTTTCAGAGTAGGGTCTAGGGGCATCAGTGGCGGATCCAGAAATTTCTTACCGGGGGGGGGGGGCAAAAAATGGCATGGGGTGAAATTATGTCAAACCATGAAGCGACAGAGCGAGGCTTTAATAATTAGCGACGAGGGGGCGGAGCGACGAAGCGGGGATGGGTCTGGGAGGAAACATGCAATTTTAGAACCACATTAGACGCATTTTCAGGCACTTCCTGGAGTAATATGATGTAAAATTGTTTTGTCCTACCCCTCCAAGAGTAGGAATCTTTACGCAATTTGAGAACCACATTTGGCGCATTAATGTCCATCGGCACTTCTTGGAGAAAAAACGAGGCATTCTGATTGGTTAGAAGTTATTAAGTTATAACATAATTAGAGAAATGAGACGGTCCGTTGTACCGTTCTTGACTCTTCTTGTTTCGCCCCTCCCGCGCGAAGCGCAGAAGCTACGACATTTTATTTAATTATAGAGAGAAGACGATTTATTGTACCGTTCTCGACTCGAGCTAAATCCTTGTCTGAATTCAAAAGCGCCCGCTCATTCGTCGTTCGTCGGCTGGCTGATTCGCCGCTAAATATTTTCTCAAGATTTGGACCCCCCCCCCCCCCCCCCCCCTCTTGACGCCGGCTGGATCCGCCCCTGAGTGACAGATCACTTTTCTCCAACTTCTAACCAATCAGAAGGCCTCTTTTTTTCTTCCAGGAAGTGCCGGTGGACATTAATGCGCCAAATGTGGTTCTCAAATTGCAAAAGATCCCTACTTTTTGAGAGGGTAGGAGCAGGCGCGGATCCACGGGCCGATTCCACCGGCCAGGCCCCCCCCCCCCCCCCCGACCCCCAAAACGGTTTTTTTTAATAAATAGGATAGTAACGTAAATGTTACCTTTTTTAAAAACAAAACAACTCTTTCATACATGACTGTCCTTATTCGTTTAAAACAAAGATAGTAATAATAACAATAATATTATAATATACTTAGTCATTTCATGTTCATTTTTTTTCTCTTCAAAAACGTTTCTCTGTTGAAGTTAAAAAAAAGTTTGATTCATGAAATATTATAATAAAAAATTATGTCAATGAAAAAAATAAAAAATAAAAAAGAGAGAAACACTCCCCGGAGAGAGAGATAGATCTAGAGATAATTAAAAATTGAAAGAACAAAAAAAAAAAAAAAAAAAACTAACACAAGGCAAAGACTGCTGGGATAGAGGGCTGCTGGGAAGTTGCTTCTCTCAAGAGTATTTATATCACACAAAACCTCCCATTTTCTAAAGTGAATTGAAAAAGATATGTCTTTCCAGTTTCATTGCAAGGTTTTTGTCCTCTTTCCTATTTATCCCATTTATTCGCATATGAATTTCTTTCCAAGACAGTTTCTTTAGAATTGGTAAATTGAGTTTATCGGCACATTTTCCCCAGAATCTAAATTTACTTTGAAATTCACATAATCTTTTAGGTCCAATTCCATGTTCTCAGTAAACTTCGATAAAAGGTATAGGGTATATGTAACATGATGTCCACAGTATCATCCCACTACAATAAAATATACAATTTCTTCCCATCAGTCTCATGAAAAAAATTAATAGTTTTTCCATTTGATACCTGTATTTTATACGAGCCTTTTTATCGACATTTATTCTCTGTATTACAATAGTCGGAAATTCATCATTTGTAGCCCACCCTGCGGATAGTCTAAAAACATGATGCACTTTTTTGTTTTTGCTTTTACTTTTCCACAAAAAAAAATCAAGAAATAATCAATAATTTCGCTATTTATTCTGGAACTGGCATCAATAATGATGTACCGGTATCAATTTGGAATAGCCTTATACTTTTATTAATTGAATTTTCCCCATTAATGTTAAATCACGCCGCTTCCACCACGTAAACAGTTTAGTTTGTCTTTGATATCTTACAGCGTGTTTCCACAGAAAAAAAATGGAACCCGGATTATCTTTTCCGGATTGAAATACCGTGTCGCGGCGACACGGTATTAAACCAATCTGTTTCCACAGAGCGCAGCATTCCGATTCGCCCCGATTCCGTGCTCCAAGTCAGGAAAATGCCGTGTCAATCGGAAGTCAAGATTCAACCTTTGACCTCGATCGTGGATTCAGATCTACACAGGATTCCACGCTATTCTATTGTGACGTACATTTTTCATTGTTACGTAAGCGCGTATATAAACATTATTGCAGTGGCGGATCCAGGGGTGGGCCGAAACGGCCGCGGCTGTTGTAACACGACTCCCTAGCTCCTGAAAAAATAGTCCCTGCGTTGCGCATGCGTACGTGGAGCTCGCAGACGCACTTTGTACTTTGAAACCAAGCTAGCTAGCATGCAGATCACACAGCTGCGTTACTATCCTGGCTAGTGTATTAAAAGCTGTTCCATTGATTCTCAACATTTTAAACACCACTGTACAAATTCAACTAATTTCACTCAAAATGAGTACTTTAGTGATAATTTATGACACCTAAATAGCAGTAAAATATAATATTTTCAACTTGCCGATGTTAAAAATAATAATTTAAAAATTCAAATTGTAAGTCTACTGCCAAACTTGCCGGTCAACGTAACCACATCGGCATTATTGTGTGGATTTGTGTGTGAAGAGTGTATTGACTATTCATGTGTGCAAATGCTGCCTATTAACACGTAGTGCAGCGCTAGAAGTCATTACGGATTAGCATTGACTCTCTACGCTTCGCCTGATCGAGTGGCTGCAGATCAACGTACAGTATCAACGATTTCAACAAATTCGACATTTTGAAGGTAGAGACTGATAGTAGGCCTAAAAGGAGATATCAAGTAGACTCTATCATGAATCGTCTTCGCTTACTAGTACTAGACCTATTGCTAGTATTGCTAGTATTGGTGAATGAGTGTCGCCGGTGTCGAGAGCGGCAACGATGGTGAAGAACAGCCAGCGCCACGGGGGGACCGGGACGGTGACCAGACAACCGGCTACGGAGGTGACAGGCGTGCCAGTGACAGTGCCTGTGAGACAGAACCTGGCTGAAATTGTGAGTAGTCTAGGCCTAGGCCTAGATCTATATGCTATTACTTCTTACTGAGTGTAGATTGTAACTTGTAAGTGGAAATTTAAAAAGCAGAAGGGCTGCTTATAATATAAGTATAACATTAACAAATGAGGAGTGCGGTATCGTGGCAACCAGTACCAGGCCAGCTGAGCTGAGCTTAAATAAAACTAAAACTAAAAGCCGTCTGCATTAACTAGATCTAGGTCTAGTAGACCCCCTACTGCTTTCAAAGTGGCTTCTATCAGATACCGATGAAAATACTGATTGAATTTTCCTTATGTAAACAAAGGTGAAACCGCCGTTTTCCCCCTGTCGCTTTCATACTGCCGGTGAAATTCACTCGCTTTGGCGAGCCCATGCCGGAAGTGAAGAATTATTACGTAATTATTAAGCCCGCGCCCCATCTAGCTGGCATGCAGCATGTTCAACAAAAAGTCAACAAACACAGCTAGTTATGAGAAAGCGCGCGTAACTGCGACAGACCATTTTAATCGGTGTTTTAATCACTGTTCTTTTTCATCAGCTATTTAATAGGGTGTCTGAACGATTTTTCAATTTTCAATTTGGGATCGTTTTTCACCATTTTTATTGGATATTTGAATAAAAAATGTAATCAGAATAATACAGATATAATTATCATTTTTTGCTCAACAGCTGCATTCTAATGCATTAGGCTATATGCAAAAAGTGGGGGAAGGATATTTTCAAACTTAAATCGTACGTGATCCCTGGGGGCTAGCGAAAAAATAAGCGCATAGATATATTCCTTAGGACTGGGACTACTTATCGATCGGGGCTGCATATCTCAAAAGTTGGAAATCTCCCGAGTTGCCATGGAAACGCATTTAAATCGCTGTTTTGACCAAGATATTTTTAGAATTCCGAGATGCAGCCCCTTTGGAAATATGGGAATTAATCTGCCCTTTCATATGACACCTCATTTATTGAGTATCACCTTCAGGATCACAACAGATAAAGGTTTGAATCTAAATTTATTTTTAAAAACTTGACCAATTTTGCAATGCACATAGACTCTATAGGGTTGTATGCAATGTCTATGGGAAGGGTTTTAGCACACAAAACCTGGTGAGCAATCTAATCAGCTTTTTCTCCTCTGTAGCATTCATAATGGCCAGTTAGAAAGGGGTATAGTTTGCCTTTTTTTGGCCTGGGGGGATTAGATTTAGACGAATCTGGGCAAAATCGGCTCAAAGACAACTCGGCCCAGCTGCAAAAACGGTCAGTTTTTTTCATTTTACCCTAGGCCTAACCCTACCTCTAGGCTCTAACTCTAACTCCCTAATCCTAAACCTAACCATAAACCTAACCCTAACCCTAGAGGTCTAAACATATTTTCCTGTGTGAACGTCGTTTATACGATGTTCGGACAGATACGAAGTCGCAATTCATACGCCGTTCAAAGCAGGCAGAGCTTGACATTTTGTGTGTAGGTTATGTGTTTAAACTGGATGGAGCACGCGCTTTGTTTGATATGACCTGACCTTCTGGCTTCATCGCATCCGGTGTATTAACATTTAACAACATGGAATTAGCAACATACAGCTTGTGCTCGATCGTGTACTATTAATTATCCATGCGGCTTGTAAGGTTACTGTCTAATTTAATTTAATTTAATTAAGTTAAATGTGAATTGAAAACAAGAGTAAAAAAGGGTAATACAGGCATACATACATGTACATTATCTTAATTAAGAAGATGTCAAGGGCAGTCTATAATTGAAAGAATTTCATGAGAGGAAAATGAACTAGTATCTTGTCTCCTAAATAATAAAATAGTGCCCACCAATCTGCCTGATAGTAAACACAATGCGCAATGGCCCTACTGCGCATTTTAAGAGCAGTTAATCACGAAACGATCGTGCGAATGATGTCATATGTAAAGCTGATTAGTTTAAAGCTCTTTAAAGTAATAAGCATTAAAGAATTTTACTCGTGTGTGAAAAGACTGCATGTACATTACAAGTGAAGACCTAAAGATGAATTTTGACCAAAAGTGTGCAAGTATGTGCTTGTGTACATCATGCTTGTGTGTGTGTTGGGAAAAGGTTAGGGACGCTTGGGAAATTCATTAATGTTGTTAATACAGTGTGTTGTTTGTAAATTTAGTTTGGTATAGTATTTGATATTACATAATATTATTATTCTGCCCAACTTCTTTTTTCTCAGCATCCAAATTAACGGTTAATTCAGCACAAAATTGAATGAATTTAAGTTCATTGTCAATCAGCAAAACCGAGCAGGCTTGTTTTCCTACAATTTTCATTTACATGCATGATGGTATGGTATGGTATTTATTGAATCACTGAATTGTACATGAATATACATTGCATTTAAAAAACAAGTGAACAATAAACATAATTATATGTACGTGTACATGTATATCACATGTTTACCGGTATCCTTAATTTTGTACCAAATGTAAAATAAAAGCCAAAAATATTATGAACAAGAAGGAAATGAGGAATATGTACCTACATGTGTAAATAAAATATTAAAGTGAGGAAGAGAGAAGGAAAAGATGTAGAGAAAAGAGGTTAAAAGGAGAAAGAGTGAGAGAGAGAGAGAGAGAGAGAGAGAGGAGGAGAGGGATGGAAGGAAAGTGAGGAAAAGAGAAAAAGAGGATAAGAGACGGAGAAATAAAGTGAAGAAAAAGAAAGAGCAGAAAAGACAGAGATGGAGAAAGAGAGAACTAGAGAGAGGGGAAAGAGAGGGAAAGAAAGAGAAAGAGGAAGAGAGAGAGAGAGAGAAAGTGGAAGAGAGAGAGAGAGAGAGAGAGAGAGAAAGTGGAAGAAAGAGAGTGAGAGACGAGGTAAAGAAGGGGGAAGAGAGAGAAAGGCAGATCTTGCCAAGTGCCAACAATTAAAAATTACATACGAATCGATGTTAAATAGATAAAAGTATGCATTGCAATACTATGAATAGTATTAATAAAATGAACAAAAAATACAATGTCAAAATTGTATGGCGCTCCTAAAAATCGTAGGTAAGTTAAATAGAAATGTATCTAAGATAATGAAAAAATGCTGACGGTAGTTAGTAGAAACATTAAAGGTACTGGTAATGCAAAGTTTTGGGGAAAATTAAAACTGGATGAATAGTAATTCTTTAAAATGTAGTCTCTAAAACACTTCTGCTTTCAAGAAATTGAATAATCATATATTTACTGGTGCTCCCTGTAAATTTCAAATATTTCAAATAGCACCTAAGGCTATTCCATGGTAGCTGCGAGCATGAAAATCTCAGAATATGCAGTTCTGAATTTCTTATGAATAATTTCCAAACGGGAAGTGCAAATTTATTAATTGAAGTCAAGAAACATTGTTTTAAAGCTAAAGTAATATCAGTCTTGAGAGGGAGCTATCCAACATAAAGAGTTTATTATTTACAATTTCATAACTTTAGACTCAATTTCAACTGCGACAACGATCACTGAATATTGTAAAATGGCATGCTTCCAATATATTTATTTGAACCAAATTCCTGACCGCATACCAAAACTTTGTATTACCTTTAAGAAAGTATAATATCAATAACAGGCTCCAAAGTGCCCATGTGGCAATAATTAGACATTGTTTACTTTTTTTTAAATAATTCATGAGTGCCATTTACACTGTCTTCCAAACACGCCAAAAAATGCCAAACCGGAGCCTGACCGCGATGTTACCAAGGCAACTACGCTTTACCAACAAAAATGCCAAGCCCGAAACATTCCAAATCGAAGTGTGATCTTTTGGCTTGTTTGGCTAATATAAACGCTCACAGTTGTAACATTGTGATGTTACTGTTAGGTCACGTGACTGTCATCCTTGAAGAAATGATAGAACGGTAAGAACAAAGAATAACATAAGAGAAGGTGATAGAAAGAAAATATAGAGAAAAACATAAGGAAAGACAGAAAGAGAGAGTGATAGAATGATATAACCAAAGAATAACATAAGAGAAGGTGATGAAAGGAAGAAACAAAGAATAACATAAGGTAAGGCAGAAAGAGAAAGTGATAGAATGATAAAAACAAAGAATAACATAAGAGAAGGTGATAGAAAGAAGAAATAAAGAATAACATAAGGAAAGACATAATAATGAAGTGATAGAATGATATAAAACAAAGAATTACACAAGGTGATATAGAAGGAATAAACAAAGAATAACATATGAAAAGACAGAAAGAGAAAATGATAAAGGATGGATAATGGAAAGATAGAAGAGAAGATGAAAGATGAAAAAAACAAAGAATAACATAAGAGAAGGTGATAAAAGGAAGAAACAAAGAATAACATAAGGAAAGACAGAAAGAGAAAGTGATGGAATGATAAAAACAAAGAATTACATAAGAGAAGGTGATAGAAAGAAGAAATAAAGAATAACATAAGAGAAGGTGATAAAAGGAAGAAACAAAGAATAACATAAGGAAAGTCAAAAAGAGAACTCGATAGAATGATAAAAACAAAGAATTACATAAGAGAAGGTGATATAGAAGGAAGAAACGAAGAAAAACATGAGGAAGGACAGAAAGAGAAAGTGATAGAATGATAAAAACAAAGATTACCGGTAACATTAACCGGTCTTTGTAGTAGCAGCCCCCTCCCGTAAAAAAACCCCTCTGGTTTACATTTTTACTGCCTCTAAAAAGAACGCATTGCCAGGAAGCTTTACAAGGGAGTTCTAAAGTTGTATAAATTTGATAAAGGCCCCCAAGGATGTTTGGGGCAGCCTTCACTGCCCACCACCCAAACATGAAATAGCAATGCGAGCACTGCACACTTTAAAATGCGCGCACTTGTGAATCTTGAAAACTTAAACTTGAAGTTTCTGTTGCAATAGAGAAATAATGATAATAACTATCTCAATATGTTTTATTCTTAAATTCCATTTAAATCAAGGATGTCTCTTCAAAATTCCTGGTTACCCTCATTTTTTATTTCATATTCTGATAGACCAAGGAGTGTTGAATTGATTTCAAAGCAAAAGCAAAGTGTTGGTATAGATTCCGGCTTAATATTGTACAAATCTTTTATGTGAAGAAGACCTAAAATTTATTTGAAATACCTGCCCCTACACAGGACTTTGGAGCAGCACTCCTAAATTGCTCTACTGTTCCACTAAATCCTATGTTCCTTGTAGGTCCCTTATAGCAAGGCCCTAACTTTCATCACCTTACAGTAAGTGTGGTCCGCAGAGCTCATGTTCTCTTTCTTTGCAAATATATTTTCTTTCTTCACTCTTTTTTATATCCACTCTTTTTTATATCCACTCTTTCTTCTATATTTTATGTTTCCTCCCTTTCTGTCAGTACGCTTTCTCTTTAATAAATTTTTCTGGGAATTATCCTCTTGATTTCCTTTGTCTTTCAATGATTGTTTCTTTCAATCTTTCATAATTTCTTTTCTGTTTCCTTTGTTTCTTTCTTTTTCATGAGTAATCATGAGTGCACTCTACAAGCCGCAGTCGCAAGGAAAAGTAATCTATTATTTGTTTATTTAAGAATATTTCTTATAGATTTGGATGTAACATATTTGGTTGAAAACTCCAAGAGTAGACACTTTAGAAAAAGTCTTCCCATATGAATTGATCGCTGTTGGTCTGAACTCTCAGATGACACTGTGTACTGACGAAATTCCATAAATTGTGATCGAGTGTGAGACCCTTAATAGTTAACATCAACCCTTAATATAGGCAAAAAGTTAATCATCTTCAATATGCATTACAGATTGCTTTTACATGTGATATTTCACACCATACATGTTTCATATTGTATAAAATGTCTTAAATGCTAAATACAAATACAGTGCTCTTTTAAAAAATAATTCTTGTGGTACTTTCCCCATTACAGGTAGAACGAAGCCATCCTAGTTGGAAGTCAAAACTAAGGCTGATGATAGAAGAGATTTGTCATGATCTGGACAGTTTCCAACTTTCCAGTGGGCTGACTCCCTTGAAAACATTGCAAGATTGTACAACGAAGCCTTCCACAGCTCCCTAGGTATGTAGAGAGCTGTTTTTTGGATATCTTGTTAGCTCACCTGAGCCACACTTTTTACTTTTTCTTTTAAATTCATGTACATATTGTGACTTAACTTGTTTTCAATTCAATTTAATTCAAAATGGTTTATTTAAAGGCAGGCTTTACTACTTCAGCTAGAAGGGATTAGACCACCCAGCGAGCCAGCGTGGTCACTGTGACAGGTGGCTATCTCATTAACTCAGCTCTCATTTAACACAAGAAAAAGAGGATCATGGGGGACCAACAGGCACCGATTGGGGAAGTTTCCTATATAGAGGGAGCAAGTAGCTACAAGTAGGACAGTGTGCCTTTAACACATTGATGGTTAACACATAATGTAATATATAACATACATACATGTAGCATAACATGATATATTGAGTTTGAAATATAAATCAGTATAATAAATACGAGAAGTATAGCTTAGTGCAACATATGGAAACACAAATTAGAAAGAAATCAGAATTAAATAGCATAAAGTAACATAGTTCTGCTGAAATCATGTGAAAGAAGGACTGAAGTAAGCAATAAACGGTAAACGGACCAAGTGTATGTGGTGGAAAATATCGAGAGTAAAACTGAAAAGTGAGGATTAAATACAATGTAAATTGTTGAAATTAAGAGTGGGAGAGATTTCAAGAGGAAGAGTAAAGGCTGAGAGGGGGAAAGGTATAGAAGAAAGCGACAATGGAAAATTCATATAGGAGGATACAGAAAAGAAGAAGAGAACGATGATGAAGAAGGAGAAGAAGAAAAAATGGAAGGAGAATTTTAAAAAAGAGGAAAAAGGAGAGGAAGAAAGAGAAGATAAAAAAAGAAAGAATAAAAGAACAAAACAAAGTGGAAATAAACAACCATGCCTAAAGTGGACAAGAGATGGGGGTAAAGAGCGGTGATAAACTATTGTCATGACAGATTGAGTTCAATTCAATATGGTAAAATTGTGATAAAATGGAGTAAAAAAATACTTAAAAAGTCATTAAACAAATACAATGAAAAATTGGTAGGAGTGTATACATGTACATAGGCAAAGGCAAGGCAATAAAATAAAAGAATGAAGGAAGAAGGGAAAGAAGAAGAGAAAAGAAGTAGGGGAAGAAGAAAATAAGTCTAGAAATAAAGGAAAGAAGAAATAAAAGGAGAACAAAAAAAGTGAAGGAAAAAATGAAGAAGAAGCAGGAGCAGGAGCAAGAGAAGAAGAAGGAGAAGAAAAAGGAGAAGAAGAAGAAGAAGGAGGAGGAGGAGGAGGGTGTCAAAGAACAACAATGCAAACAAAAAATAGGGTGAGAAGAGCGACAAGCACAAACTCTTTCTTCTATCAGAGAGAGATTCGAGGTTCAATTCAGAATTCAATTGGAAGCATTCCTCGGGCAAGGGATGTGAAATTGTTTTAAAGGGCTACTTACCATTCCAGGAGGAGGGGCTCTGAAGTAGCACCCCCTCCCCCCAGAAAAAAGAATTTTTTGAAGGATGTAATTGATAGCTATTGTGAACATTATCAAAAGTTTTAAAGATTACTGCATGCATAATATTACCAGTTGAATACAAGAGAATACATGTAACAAGTGAGTTTGCTATTACTGAATACGTTGTACTACTTTACTCTTTTTACAACTAGGGATGTCTCCATTTGAGGTATTCTTTGGACGGAAATCAAACCGTGAGTTGAACATGCTGCATGTTGGTGAGGCTACAGCACCCAATGATATTGACGTTGAGATGGAGGACTATCAGGAGACTGATGGGGTAGAGGTAGGTGATGATATCTAATTTGGTAATTAAGCTTTTGTAGATGATTTATCTTAATGTTTTGGGGTTGTCTGTCTGTCTGTCCTGCCTTCTCGTTATTGCAATATCTCAAGAAGTACTTGGGATATGAACTTCAAACTTGAAGATAGTATGTATCATAGGAAGACAGTTCGACGAAGTATCCAATAGACCACAACACTTCTACTTTATTTTTTAGAACATGTCTGGTGTCATCTTGTGTTGAATAAGTAATAAATTGCACTGTTTTCCCTTTTTATAGTTCAAGTGCATGAAATATGGCACTTCAGATACAAAGTGTATTTCAAAGTCATCGATAATATGAAATTTCACAATTGGAGGTTATTAACACTTGTAATTTCAGAATTAGAAGCTAAAATATGTGCAGTCATTTTCATAATATTCAACCTACTTCGTAGAATTGCATTCCCACATGTTGTCAAAGATCATCATCTGAAAGCTCAACTTGCCATCAGCGATAGTGCTTTTGCCATTCTCGGATTGGTCTATTAACCCTTACTGTACTGGGCTATTTTGAGCACCCACTGACTGGGGGGGGGGGGGGGCCTGGGAGGCCCCCCCCCCCTATGATCTCGGCCGTCGATTGTCCGATGAACACAAAAATTTGCATGTTTGTAGATATTTACGTAAGAAACAAGATGGTATAATTAGTTTTTTCTGAATATGCAAATTGTTGTCGTTAGCCTAATTAATTATGCAAAATGCGCTAATTTTATGCATTTTACAGAAAACGTGTCAAACTCCACTTTTTGAATGTTGAAACTCATTATTCATATGAAACTTCTTTTCTAACACAAAAAAGTTATTTTAATGTAAATAATAATGATAATTTATGCAAATTTTTTTTTAGTTTTTTTTTATGACATGCGCATACTAATTGTTATGTAACGCCTTACAGGTATATCCGATTTTGACGAAAATGGTATCAAAATGTGCGTAAGACTTGAGGGAAAAAAGTCATGAAACGACAATTCAAAATTCCAAGCGGTTGCGGCGCAATCTCCGAAAATGTCGAGGGGGGGGCCTCCCAGCCCCCCCCCCCCCCTAGTACAGTAAGGGTTAAAGATATGTACTATGTCCCTTTTGCAGCCAACATCAAATTCTGTAGAACTTTGCAGGAATTATGAATATGTCATGTATGTCCTATCTGTGAAATTTAAACGTTAGCAGTGTCCTAATATTCAAATTATGCAAGGAAACTGTTTAATTGCTAGACATCACTATCAGACACTATTGAGTGACTGACTGGCTTTTCTTCTTCTTTGGTAATAACATACATAAAATGAGCTGTTAAGGGTGAGCATTTGTCTACATCACTAACCCACTTCTTGCAATGGCCAAAATTAAACTGATTGAATCTTTGTACAACATAAAACGTACGACTATTCGGTACAAGGGTCTGAAATTCAGACCATTACTTACTGGCTCTATAGCTCTTAAGTCGATTCGACAACTAATAGTCGTTATTTTCCCACTTAAAGACATTTTCAAGAACCCCCCTCCCCCCTTTTTTTTTCGGGAAGTTCTAAATTAGTATTATCTTTCAAATGCTGTTGGAATATAACCTTTTCATCTTTTTGGCCTGCAAATGGTACATACACTGTAGTGCCTTTGGAAGGTCCTTGTACATGTACATGTACATGTGTACATGTGGTGCGAGTAGTGCTGTACCAGATCGCACGTACCAATGGAATTCAACTAAATAAAGACCTTTGGTTGCCATATAGAATTCCCTCCATGTATTCCCTGCGTGTCGTAAAAGGTGACTAAAAGGGACTGCATTGGGCAGCAGCGATGCAGTAAGAGTTCAGGCGGATGATCCTATCAGGGACAACGGCGTCTCTCAGAACTCACCACACTGCGGTGAGGAAGGCAACGGGAAACCACCTTCACTATTCTTCCCAAGATATACCATGGAAAGTCACAATTCAAAGTCAAAGAGAAACGGCGTGAAGGGAACCTCTAGAAATAGAGGTGCCTCGCTCGGTAGGCCTTCCCATGTGCGACAGGTGGGACCCGATCGTCATTCAGCAACTGTCCGCAACCGTAACATCATGCGCATCGGCACCTGGAATGTACGCACTCTCTACCAGAAAGGGAAATTGGACAACGTCGTGCAAGAAATGAACAGGATGAGAATTAATATTCTAGGCATTAGTGAAACAAGATGGACTGGCAGTGGAGAATTCACAGTTGAAAAACATAAGATGATCTATTCAGGAGGGATAAGACATGAAAGAGGTGTAGGGGTGCTTCTGGATCAGGGCTCAAATTATTTTTTTGTCCACGGGGGCTCTTCCAAAAAAAAAGAGCCCCTGTGAGCCTTCTCACGGGGGCTCTTTTAGTGCTGACGGGGGCTCTTATTTTAATACAAATTTCCATTGAATCTGTTCCCATGAAACTCTTAAATTCCTTGATATTTTATCATTATCATTTATTTAAGTCGGCATTTTCCCTCTTAGAAATATTGACTTTTATCCCGTGATGACATTCTCTCCATTTCTTCCCGTTCTGCACATAATGTTCTCCTCCTCATTATTCGGAGCAACCTTATTTACATTCTTTCTTTACTTTTAGTCTTTACCATATCCTTCCAAAAACACAGGGGCGGATCTAGCTTTTTGCTAAGGGTGGGGGGGGGGGGGTAATCCAAATACCATGTAGAGCATCGTCCATGAGCCGCGTAGCGGCCGGCGAGGCGATTTTTGTTGATGCTATTTTGAACCCTCGTAAGTGATGTTTTCCTGGCATCTACTATAACATGCGGAGCATCGTCCACGAGCCGCAAAGCGGCGAGGCGATTTTTTGGTGCTATTTTGAACCCCCGTTAGTGATGTTTTCCTGGCATCTACTGACATCTACTAATACTGTGTAGTTATGGACACATGATAGCATTTTCTATGCACATTACATTTTCACAAGGGGGAGGGGGGTTAAACCCCCTAAACCGCCTATAGATCCGCCCCTGCATTTGTGATCTTCTTCTCAATATTGATTTACTGGTCGAGTTACATTATTTGCTGGTCTTTTAGAATAAACAGATTTCAGAGGATTCACACTTTTCACAACGAAAAACTTCTCCATGTTTCAGTCCTTCCGCGATCGTCTCCAGCTCCAGCAGATATTGGGCGTCAGCGTGCACACCGCTACTACCGGCGCAGTATAGCCACTACGGACGGCCGCGTTAGCTGCACTGCGAGCTTCCGTTTTTTGTATCGGTAATACTCATAGAAATGGTAGAGAAAGCGCCATCTAAGTTCCATTTCATTGGTTAGAGGTTTGAAAATTGATACCCAATATTATGTTAAAGTTATATCAGAAAAAAAAATCTTTATTTTATAATTCCACGGGGGCGATTTTTAATTTTGCTTTCGCCCCCGTGAGCAACCTGACGGGGGCGATTATGGAGCTCACGGGGGCGAATCGCCCACCGCCCCCGTGTATTTTGAGCGCTGTTCTGGATCCATTCACAGCTAACGGTGTTCTGGGCTTTTGGGCAGTTAGGGACAGAGTTTTGTTGGTCAAATTACAAGGGAAACCTCTCAACATGGCAATAATAGTGGTTTATGCACCCACAGCGGAAAGCACAGATGAAGATATTGACATTTTTTTTGAGCAATTAGAGGCAGCCAAATCACAATGTAAATCAAATGAAATTGTAATTGCCATGGGAGACATGAACGCAAAGGTCAGAAGAGGCAGATATGGTAGAACAGTAGGGCCATATGGTATTGGAGACAGAAATGAAAGGGGTACCAGATGGGTAGAGTGGTGCGAAGCCAAAGGAATGGTCATTGTCAATACATGGTTCAAGGAACATCCAAGAAGGATATATACTTGGAAAAGCCCTGGGGATCGTGCAAGAAATCAGATTGACTTCATCACAATAAATGAACGGTTTAAAAGAGGTGTAAAACAAGCTAAAACATATCCGGGTGCAGACTGTAGGAGTGATCACATTCCTGTTGTGGCAACTCTGCAATGTAAGCTTAAGAAGATGACAAAAGCCAAGTCAATCCAGAAGGTAGATTTCGAACAGCTACAGAATCGTGATGTTCGCCTCCAATATACTGTCAAAGTACAAAACAGATTTGATAGTCTCACCGACCAGGAAGAGGAGGTCACTTGGGAATCAATGAGGGACATTCTTGTAGAAACAGCTGAAGAGACATTACCTAAAACGGAAAGAAAAGTAAACAGAGATGGATGACGGAGGAGATTCTAGCAAAGATGAGTAAAAGGCAGAAGATCAAGGACAGAGATTGAAGTCAATACAGAGAGTTGGAAAGAGAAATTCATGACCACTGCACAAAAGCTAAAGAGGAATGGCTGAACAAACAGTGCGCCGAGATAGAGAGAATTTTTAATGCAAACGATCCCAGGGTTTTTAAGAAGGTAAATAAACTTTCTGCAAAGAAACTTCGGAGCTCCAAGTCGGGATGCATCAAGGCAAGGGATGGATCAGTACTGGTTGAAAAGGAAGAGATACTGAACAGATGGACTGAGTACATTGGCGAGCTTTTTGACGATGTAAGAAAAGAACCTCCACACTGTGCAGGATCTATTGAAGGACCTAGGATTCTGCTCTCAGAAGTGAGGTCAGCGATCAGCATGATGAAGAGGAACAAAGCAGCTGGTCCTGATGGAGTAGTAATGAAGATGGTCGAAGCATTGGAGAACTATGGTGTCATGAAACTAACTGAAGTCATCAATAAGATCTATGATGATGGAAGTTTCCAGATGACCTGTGCAAATCGATATTTATTACACTTCCCAAGAAACCTGGAGCAGTGGAATGCGGGCAACATAGAATCATCAGCCTCATGAGCCATATCACAAAAATCATCTTGCGAGTTCTACTTCAAAGAGCAAGGAATCACCTAACTCCAGAAATTAGTAATGTGCAGTTTGGTTTTGTCAGGGATGCCGGAACTAGAAATGCTATTTTTGTTCTGCGGTCTATAGCAGAAAGGGTCGTAGAAATGCAGAAAGACGTCTTCTTGTGTTTCATCGATTATACAAAAGCCTTCGATAAAGTAAGACACGATCAGTTATTTGAAGACTTAACCAAGATTGGACTAGACACAAAGGATATCAAGTTATTGCAAAATCTGTATTGGGAGCAAACAGCATGTGTGAGGGTAGAAACAGAATTAAGTGACTACATCAACATTAAGCGGGGGGTTCGGCAAGGATGTGTCATGTCTCCAGATCTCTTCAACTATTACAGTAAGTTGATACTTAAAAACCTAGAACAGGAAAGAGTATTGAAAGTAGGAGGACATAATATCACAAACATACGGTATGCGGATGATACTATATAAATCGCAGAATCGGAGAAGGACCTGCAACGACTTTTGGATGTTGTCGTCAGAGAAAGTGACAAGAGAGGATTATCATTAAATTACAAGAAAACGGAATGCATGGTAATTTCAAAGAAGGGAGGAATACCATGCTCTCTTTAGATCAACAACATTCAAATAAAGCAAGCCACCTCTGTTAATTACCTCGGGACTACAATTACAGATAATGCAAGAGGCGAGCAAGAAATCAAGAGAAGAATTGCACTTGCAAAATCAACTTTCTCCAAATTAGAAAACATTTTAAAGAATAAGAAGCTGAAGATGAAAACGAGACTCCGCGTACTCAATTGCTACGTGTATCCAGTTCTAATGTATGGATGTGAAGCTTGGACCCTGACTTCAGACCTAAGAAAGCGACTGGAAAGTTGTAAAGTTTGGTTCCTGAGAAGGATGCTAAGAATTTCATGGACAGAAAGAGTTTCTAATGATGAGGTATTTGCCACGGCAGGAACAAGACTAAAGCTTCTGAACAATATAAGAGGTCGACAGCTGAGCTTCTTAGGCAATGTTATACGGAAGAATGGTTTGGAAAATCTTGCACTGACTGGAAGAATCGAGGGGAGGAGGAGTAGGGGTAGAAGGAGGATTCTGTGGATGAGTAGCTTAAGGAGTGGGATTTCTGAATGTGGAATTGATCTCGGGGAGAATGAATTACTTCATAGAATATGGGATAGAGAGTTGTGGCACTCCATGGTCGCCAACGTCTCAGGATATGGCACATAGAAGAAGAAGAATTTGAAAGTCCTTATGATATGTTTGAACAAGCAATTTAAGAATGTGTACACTTGAACATAAGATAACACAGTGTGGATGGTTCAAGGGGAAATTGCAAACCTAAAGTCAGGAAAGATCAGAAATATAGACTGTGAATTTGATGAAACTTTTGAAGTACGCTAGTAGTACAGTACTAGTAATTGTGTGTGTACGTGTGCAACTACTTAGCTTAACATTATTACATACAGTGTTCATATGCAGCTATTGACGCACGAGTCAGTCGTTTTGAGTAAATTACTTTTCACATAATTTTAAAGATACAATATACACAAAAATGCCAACATAGTGAGATTTAGAGTGTACCGTATATATTTAGCTTAGACCTTCATATATCACTGAAAACTTTCTACTTCAATCCAACTATAATTGATCAAATGATAATTATTGGAGGAAGTCTATCATGTGTATTAAATTAAGTAAAGTAATAAATGTATGTCTTAATAATAGCAACACAGCTGTCTAATACTGCAATATTGGCTTTATGTATTATACTGAATCATTAAAATGGCGACACGGCTGCCTCATACTGTAATATTGGCCTTATAACATGAAAATGGCAATACGGCTGTCTCATACTGTTATATTGGCAATTGGCATTATAACATGAAAATGGCAACACGGCTGTCTCATACTGTAATATAAGCCTTATAACATGAAAATGGCAACACGGCTGTCTCTTACTGTAATATACAATGTAGGCCTTATAACATGAAAATGGCAACACGGCTGTCACATACTGTAATATAGGCCTTATAACATGAAAATGGCAACACGGCTGTCTCATACTGTTATATTGGCATTATAACATGAAAATGGCAACACGGCTGTCTCATACTGTTATATTGGCCTTATAAGATGAAAATGACATTTCAAACGATAAAAACACCAACGTTATCCACTCATGAACAATTCTTAAGATTAATGAATCAAATAATAATATAAATAAGGCATAACATTCAGTTTGAAAATATGTTGGTTGTATTTTATTGAGGCCTTGGTTGAAATTCTCAGATATACATGTAGAATCCTTTTACGTCATTGCTTTTTTTTTTTTTTTTTCGTGAATGAGAATTATCAAAGCCAGAAATCTGTGAGACTTTAATTTGATTTAAATTTGACAATTTTGATATTTTCTAATTTTACTTGTAAAATATTCAATGAAGAAGAATCTGAGGAAATCTAGACAATAAAGTAATACATACATGTAGATAATAATATCTTGAAGTTACTTTCATTTCTTTTATGCCTCAGTGATGAATGGGTAAATATATCCACATGAAATCAGCCAGTAATGTGCATGTAGATTATTAGATATCAAACTAACATGGAATCCCCTCATCCTCCTTTTTGAAAAGGGAAAAAACAAAGAAGGAATTCAATTTTACTTGCGAATAGAAGTTAGCTTTCTATAAAGGATACTTATTTGATACGTAGTTGTGTTTGCTGACTCTACAAACCTCTAAATCCACTAAAACTACGTATTTTATTGTGAATAATATGAAGTGAAATATATGTTCAATATACAAGTACCCTAACCACGAGAAATAAAATTGCCTTATTAGCACTTAAGCTGCACCCATGCAAATGCACCCAGTGCCATAGTACTAATCCCTATAGAGTACCGAAACTGTGACATCATAAAAATCTATTTTTAGAATTTCTCAATTTTTTCTTCATTTTTCCGAAAGAGCATCATATATAATGTCAAAATGTCAGAATATGTGAAGTATTGGCTGAGATATGACCATCTGAATAAAAAGATTGCCTATGGGAACTCAGTGTTATTAATTTGCTCTGGCTCCTAATGGTTAGGAGCCAGAGCATATAACACTGAGTTCCTATGGGGAGTATATTTATTCAGATGGTCATAGCTCGGCCAATACTTAACACATACATGTACCGTATTCAATTGGTTTTCAACATTTTGACATTATTTTTGATGCTCTTTCGGAAAATGAAGAAAAAAATTGAGAACTTCTAAAAATAGATTTTTGATGATGTGCCAGCCACTAATCCCCCTGTGCGAAGTTTATTTTTAGGGTTGGTTCAAGTGTGTGTAGTCTCATCCGTATGTTGTATAACAAAAATTTACATGAAAGTTGTAGTAAATTTCACCCTCTCTGTTGATACCAATTTCATTTCCTGAATTCCAGGTTTTCTTCAGTGGAATACTGTATGGTTCATTGAACTTTTGTTTTTATTGTGAATAATATGAAGTGAATTATATGTTCAATATACATGTACCCTGACCACCATAATTAAAATTGCCTCTATTAACCTTTTTTTGAATATTTTTCTTCTCCAGGTTTTCTTTAGTGGAAGCAGCAGTACGAGAGAGACAACCAGTCGGCATATGTTGTACATCGAGGGGCCACGAGTAGTGCCAGAGGAGAGAAGACTCAGGTCTATTTCTGCAGTCGTGATGGTTTGTTCAGGTCTAAAAGGAAAGGCAGTAGGTCTCTGAAATCACAAGGATGTTGCAATATTGATGCCCATTGCACTTTGGGTATGACAGCTTATTTGAAAGATGATGGGACAGTTAGTGTAACAGTGGTTGATTAGCATTATGGTCATGAGAAGAATCTGGCTCATGTTAGATTGTCAGCTATGGAGAGGGTTGATGTAGCCCAGAAGTTAGCACAGAGTGTCAGTTTTTATAGGATTTTGGATGATATTCGTGAGTCTTTGAGCACTACCTTGGAGCGCCAACATCTCATCACCAGACAGGACATCAGGAACATTGAGAGGTCTCTTGGTTTGCAGGGTATTCGAAGGCACAACGATGACGCAACTAGTGTGGATATGTGGGAGAGGGAGATGCGTGATCAGGGTGACAGTAATCCCGTGTTACTGTACAAGGGACAGGGTTCTCCATGTCCGGAAGAGTTGGATGATCTTGGTGAGAATGATTTTGTGTTGAGGATCATGACGCCATTCAGAAGGAAATGTTGCTCTCATTTGGCAAGCATGTTGTCTGCATGGACTCTACTCATGAAACCAACGCTTATGATTTCTCTTTGGTGATTGTGTTTGTTGTTGATGAATTTGGAGAAGGTTTTCCGGTGGCATGGTTCGTTTTTAACAGAGAAGACAGGGCTGTGCTGACAGGCTTTTTTCAGAAAATTTGAGTCATGGTAGGTCAGTTGGAGACTTCTTGGCAAATGTCTGATGATGCTGAACAGTTCTTTAATGCTTGGATTTATAGTTTTTTTACACACAGGCCCATATCTGCGTTCTCATATCCCTGGCAATGCAGAGTTGCAATCTTCCATCTACAAGACTCTTGGGGTTCTCCTGGAGGAGACTGATGAAGCAAAGTTCGAGCTGCTTCTTGGCCGTGTCACATCAGATTTCATGGAGGATGAGTCAACACGAAGGTTTGGGGAGTATTTTGCTTTGTATGCAGACAAGAAGTGTCAGTGGGCTGTTTGCTTCAGGAAGGATGCAAACATCAACACGAATATGTATGTGGAAGCCTTCCACCACACGTTGAAGTACATCTACATGAAGGGCTTTACCAATTGCAGGGTTGATAAATGCATCAGTCTTCTCACCCAATTTGTCTGCGACCGTTTGTTTGAAAGGTTAAGCAAGCAAGAGAAGGGCAAGAAGTCTCATCGAATCAATGATATAGATACGAGGCATCAAGCTAGTTACCTGCTCAGTTCTGCAGCAAGAAGTGCATTGTCGTCGTATATAACTATTGAACATACATGTAGTGTTCATCCTGTTGGCTCACACCCACTGGTCTGTAGATTTTTAAAATGAACATTTAATCTCAGACCTCCGACACCACGTTACAAGGATCGACACATGGAATGTGAGTGTTGCACTTGACCTGACGCAGATGGTCACCAGCTAGAGTTTTGAGTTTGAAACGAACTACCCACAAACTGTGTTTGTTATTAGCTTTGATCTCTGCACAGAGATCTCAAACATTGCATTTGTCAAGTCTAGATAACATGAAACTGAAACAAAGTTCAGTGATCTTTAAAGTTGATGACTTGTTAAAGCAAAGCCGTCCAGGTCAGCACGGTTTCACGCTCAGCTTTAAGGCGTATACTCCAGATAGGAGACTCTGCGTTGTCCACTACCTCCGAACGTACATCAGGAGAACAGAGGAAGTTTGAGGACAAGAACCCCAACTATTCAACAGCCATACCAAACCACATAGGAAAGTTTCATCCCAAACAATATCACGGTGGATTAAAGAGGCCCTAACGGTAGCTAGAGTTGACACCAGCAAATACAAGGCACATTCCATGAGATCAACTGCAGTGTCGGCAGCTAGCATGGCCAATGTGCCAGTCAGATGTATTCTAAACCAAGCTGGCTGGTCGAGCGAAAAAACTTTCCAGCATTTCTATAATAAAACACTCGCAGATGACAGAGAAGAATTCTCACAAGCTGTACTTCAGTAATAAACTATGCATTAGCTGAGAACATACTGTCAGAGTGTCAGGGATTGAACTCAAAATGTTGACAGGTTGGTAGTAAAGACATTGCCAAAAAAAATTGTACTGGTTAAGTACAATTGATATTTGTTGTGGTAATTTAATTTTTCGTGTTACTACAGTTTCGCATTCAAATTTCCAGTCGGTTCTCTGACTGCTGTATGCAAATTGTACTACAAAATGTGTTCCACTGAGCTACACAATCTCAATTAGTCTCTTCATGAGACTCAGTAAAATTGAAAGCTCAAACGATAACTTACCTGTTTGAAGTTTGAGTGTAATTTTATGAGGGAGTAGAGGGAAGAGATTAATTGCCCTCCTCTCCCTTTTGATAGAGTTTAACTCTAGTTCATGTTTATTGTAAATGTCAAATTCAGAAAAGTTATCTGACCTTTCAGGATCAGCTAACACATTTTGTGGCTACAAAGAATAATTGCACATGGGTGAAGCGGGCTCTCAATTCATCTCTTCCCTCTACTCCCTCATAAAATTTCACTCAAACTTCAAACAGGTAAGTTATCGTTTGAGCTTTCAATTATGAGAAATTATGAGACAGCTGTTTTGCCATTTTCATTACATTACATAGCAATATGAGACAGCAGTGTTGTCATTTTTTGAAATATCCTCTTATTATACAGGTAAATGTGATGGACTCCAGACTACTTTGGGATGTTCAAAGTTGGCACGTTTTCTTTGTATAAATTGAGTACAAAGGATTTCAATAGGTAAGACAAAGATCTGTATGGCCAGGATCTGGTTTGTGTATTAAATCATGATTCAGAAACAGATCCAGGTAAGTATCTTCCCATGCCCTGGCTACTGATGATGAGCATGGTTTCAAAGTTTACTCCCTCTTTTCTTTTCTTTTCTTTTCTTTGGAAAATATATGATTTCAATTGCTTGATTGTCAGTGCATATATACATCTTTGCTACCATAGAGTGGTGAAGTGTGACGTCATCAAAAATCTATTTTAGGAATTTCTCAATTTTTTCTTCATTTTCCGAAAGAGCATCAAAAATAATGTCCCAATGTCGAAAACCAATTGAATATTCTGAATAGAAATATGTCCTATGGGAACTCAGTGTTATAGTGCTCTGGTTCATAACAGGTACATTACAGGTACAGTATGTGAAAGGACACATCCTGCAGGCACTAAAGTAAAAATTCAGTGGTAATAGATTATGCAGATAAGTGAGCATAGAAATATTTGGCAGAATTAGTTTATTCTTACAAGGTATAGATGAAAAAACAAGCACAGAAACTTAAGTGCAATACACCAGTATTTCTTTACATGTGCTAAATGTCTGTATGTATTCTTGTTATTTATTTTATACAGATTGAATTGTTACTACCACTTCTAAAGAATAAAACACTAGAAGTAGAAGTAGAATCCAGGCTGAATTTGTTTGGGGTATTCGCTGGATGTGTGAGCCAACTAGCCACTATTATGACTTGAAGAAACACATCTGGAAATTTACCAATCAACTGTCAAAAAATTAGTCTAGATTATTATCAATGCTACCATTTTCAAAACGTATGCAAGTTTGTGAATTGTTGTTAACCAGGCACACCATTGTGTAGCCAAATCATTCAGTGCAAATTTATAGTAATATCTTGAGTTTTCACTGACTGCTAGAAATTACACTGTGGAGTTATTATACCCCTGCCAAAAAAAAGTTGGAAGATTTGTTGGTATTAATCACATTCAGTGATATTTCTAGTTTGTACTGCATCAAAATGTGTAAGTTCTCACTACAGTCTTGCCAGTTGCCATGTTTTAAACTTTGGTTTGATATGTATTTTTCATATGCCAAAATAACAAGATGGGCATTCTAAGCCCACTGTCATTTTTATCCCATTCAATTTTTGTTGCTTGATTCTGATGTCGTATTTGAATTTGAGATGATGCTTCTGTTATAGTGTACAGGACTTGATACAGCAGCAAAGTATCTGACTTGTTCCAGTACCGTATTCATTGTTTGGTGCACATCATATTTCATGTGAAAGAGTAACATGTACATGTAGAGCATTCCAAGTGAATTGTGATTGTCATCTCATTCATTTGTTTGTGTTTGATTTTTATGACGTATTGAAACTGAAATGATGTTTCTCCAACTACACTTTACAGAACACAAATCTGCATGATGGTGTATTCAGCTCTCATTCAAATCTTGCCATGTTTTATTGTTTGATAGATGACTTTAACATGCCAAAGTTACAAGTGTAGTTTTACATCTCTTTCATTTTTGTACCTGATTACATTGTAGTGTTTGACAATGATATTATATATATTTATTTGGTATGGCAAACTCTAATGTGTATTAAAGTTGCATTCAGGTGTTAAACCTCTGTTGAGCAAAGTTATTTGTGTAAGTTCACATACCAGTCTTGCCATGTTTTTATATAATTGTTTGATGCAAATTTTGTCATATGAAAGATAGTAACATGTACATGTAGAGCATTCCAAGTGAATTGTGATTGTCATCTCATTCATTTGTTTGTGCTTAATTTTAATGACGTATTGAAACTGACATGATGTTTCTCCAACTACACTTTACAGAATACAAATCTGCATCAGGGTGTATTCAGCTCTCATTCCATTCTTGCCATGCTTTAAAATATTGTTTGAAACACTTATTTCATATGCAGAAGTATACTAATGGGCAGTCCAAGTTATGTGATAGAACAGTAGTGATTCTGAAATCATCTTCAAAGATCATGGTAACAGCATGTGTTCGAAATTGAGGTAATTTAAATGGCCTTTACAAATAAGTAAACATGTTTATTTTATATCATGTAATACAGTGTAGACACAATACTTGCATATCAAATACCAAGGATACCTCATTCCACATGTATATAGTGGTTGATTTTCAAATTGGACTTCATTTCTACCAATTTAGTCAAACTTTCTTTTTAGTAATTTTTAAGCCATTTTGAACCAAATATTTTCCAAACAGCTTTGTTAACATTATAAAATGATTAATACGCATCAGTTTGCATGGTTGTTTCCCAATTAAATCATCTTTTTTTTTTTCTTGCTAAAATGCCTTCTTACCCACTTCTGAACATCCCATTTAAATGTAACTTTATTGTCATCGTTCAAACTTAGATAATGTGTATCTGTAACTACACTTTACAGTACTCAATGCTGCACCAAAGTGTCTTTCTCATTCTAGTCTTGCCATGTTATGTTGTAAGGTGCATTATTTTTTACATGCCAAAGAGACATTTCATGCATTTATAGTTGGTGACTGCGATTTTCTACTCATTTGTATTATTTGTGTGTATGTATATGTCTGCTTGGACTAGGACAGCTAGAGACAGAAGAGAATGGAAATGTTATGAGGAGGGCTTTGTCCAATGTCTGGATGAACTATAGCCTGATAGAAATAGAAATAGAAATATGTCTGCTTGATTTTCATGTAGTATTCAATCAAGAATGTTTTTTTATTTACTACATTTTACAGTTAGTCAATGCTGCATCAGGATAACTAAGTTGACATGCTATGACATGCTACTCATGCTATGTTTTTTAAAATATTTGTTACAGTTTTATACCAGTTGCTGAGTACTGTTTTATACCATTTACTGTTTTATACTGGTTGAAGCAGTATTTTCTCATGCCAAAATAACATTTCAGCATTCCAAGTCAAGTGTGAATTTCATCTCTTTCCTTTTTATTCTTAATTGTGATAAATATTTGTACTTTATAAGACTGACGTTGATAAATGTTAACATGATATTTGTATGTATTAAAGTTGCATTCAGGTTCATTTGGGGGCCTTGAATGCTTTAGTTCATCATTCCAAACTTGATATTCAGAGATCTGACTTTGTTTCCAATTGTTCTTTTCCACACCTACACATTATCAAGCTCTTCAAGATCAAAGGCATTACAAGGGGGAGTGTATGGCAGTACTTTCAGGCGCAGATCCAGGGGGGGCAGCGGGCCCTGCCCCCCCCCCCCCCCCCCCCCGCAAAAAAGAGAGAGAGAGAGAGAGAGAGAGAGAGAGAGAAGGAAAGGGAAAGAGAAGGGAAAGGGAAAGAGGAGAGAAAGGGAAAGAAAGAAGAGGAAGAACAAAAGAAAAAAGGGGGAAAAGGGGAGATCTGGGGGGGGGGACCGAAAGGGCCTTGCCTCCCAGCTGTTACCTACCCACCCCCCCCCCCCCCCCCGTCAAAAAATAAAAGAGAAGGAAGGAGAGGGAAAGAAAAGAGGAGATAAAGGGAAGGAAAAAAGAGGAAAAAGAAAAGAAGGGGGATATCAGTTGTAATTTTCACGCCAACAAGTTGCCCTTGCCTCCCCCGCCCCCAAAAAGGGGGGGGGGGGAAAGAGCTAAAAGGGAACAAAAACAGGAAGAAGAAAAGAAGGGAGAACAGTTGCGATTAATCCCGCCAAAAACGTGTGGATCGGAGGGGGAGCCGAAAGGCCATTGCCTCCCCCCCCCCCGCCCCCCCCCCCATCAAACTTAAAACAGAGAGAAGGAAGGGAAAGGAAAAGAGGAGAGAAAGGAAAGAAAATATAATTCAAACGTGGTTTATTTCTAATTCGATACCCGTGATTTACCAATGTTGCTGAAATGACATAATTTCCGAAATTTTTCCTCATCTATAGTAAATTATACTTTTTTATATGCGTTTGTGGGAAAATGGCAAATTCCTAAAGAAAGAATGAAAGAATAGTAACCTGCCTTTCTCACAAAATAATGTGTCAAAATTTGCTCATCTGACGTGAATAAATGCATAAAACCCCTGAGCTTCCGGGGGCTCTGCCCCCTGGATTTCACCTAGAGCCTTTAGGCGGGCACATGGATGCTCATCTGATGGTAATTCAATGCTTAAAATCCCTGAGCTTCTGGGGTCTCCGCCCATGGACCTCACGCCAATTAGTGTCCTGCCAGTGTCACAAATAAGGTATCAAAATATGTTCATCTGACCGTAATTAAATGCCTAAAACCCTTGAACTTCCGGGCTCCGCCCCCTCGAACCGCCCCCTCGAACCCGCCAGGGGCCCTATAGGCAGGACCCTGCATGCTTGTCTGACCGTTATAAAAATGCCTAAAATCCCTGAGCTTCTAGGGGCTCCGCCCCGTGGACCCCATGCCAATTAGTGACCTGCCAGTGTCTCAAATAAGGTATAAAAAGGCTCATCTGACCGTAATTTACTGCCCCAAAACCCTGAGCTTCAGGGGGCTCTGCCCCTGGACCCCACGCCAATTAGTGACCTACCAGTGTCACAAATAAGGTATCAACATATGCTCACCTGACCGTTAGTAAATGCCTATACCCCTGAACTTCCGGGGGCGCCACCCCTTGATCCCCCGCTCCTAGACCCCACGCCAATTTACGCTACGCTCTACCTGATCGTAAATACCACCCCACCCCAACCCCACCCCACCTACTTAGAGAAATGTTCAGCGGGGCCTGCATGTAAGAATGGGGTGTTGCAGATTTTTTTTTTTAACCCCCCCCCCCCCCCCCTAAGAAATCCAGGATCCGCGCCTGAGTACTGTTGCTCAAGAATGAAAATATTGGGGCCACACATGCCATTTTGCTCCATAAGGTTTTGACAGAGGTTTTGATGTCATTTGAAATATGCTATCTAGGTTTAGAAAAAGCACACAAAATCACCAATCCAGGACGGGACACAACACATTTCGAAGGCTCACTGGTTCACAGATGTTTTAAAGACAGGATACCCCTGCATTTCGTGCAAGCATGCATGATGCCTAGTATTTTCTTAATTATATATGTCAACTATAAATGGGGGAAATCAAAGAAAAAGCTGCTCTTACTCACTTCAAATTTGGGGCACATTTTATGGAAAGAGGATGAGGGGTCACTTATCAGGAATAAAGAAGACACGTTTGTAAGACATGAAAGGGGGCATGTGTCAAAGCTACAAGGGCAATTATCAGAGGTGAAAATGGGCACTTCTCGCTCCTGAAAATGCACTCACCAGAGGTGAAAAAAAAGACATTTATGAAAATAGAAAAGAGACATTTGTCGACGGAAGAGGGAACCTACCAGATTTGATAGGAGCAGTTTTTAGAGGTGAAAGCGGGTAATTATGAGAAGGGAAGAGAAGGGGCTCTTATTAATCAAGATTGGGGGTGGGGGAACTTATAATGTATGCCATAGAAAATGGGCATGTATTAGAAAGTAAAGAGCAGGTGTCGAAAATAAAAGGGGAATTTAAATGATGGGGGAACTCACTTCTAACAAAAGAAAAGGAATACTTGTCAGAGTAAAAGAGGCGCCTCTAAGATTTGAAGAGATGCAATTATCAGATGAAAAGGGGGCACTTACGAGAGGTGATAAAGGAGCACTTATAAGAATGTGGAACGGGCATCTATCATGAAAAGGTGGGTGAGCTTACATATCCATTCTTTTCAGTTACGAAAAAACACAAAAACATCAAATTTACAAGGGTTATGCATAATTTTGTTAACTGTTACTCTTGCACATTATGATAAACCTTCAAAATGTTATAATGAATTACACCAAGGCACCGACCCATGCACTCTTTTTAGGCCTACGTTGTCAAGAGACGAGGACCCTTTTCTCTTTCTATATATTTCCTTTTTTATAATGACTTGTTTTCGTTTTTCACACTCAGGCAAATTTACAGGACCTATATATCTTAGGATCTGTGTTTTTCCTACTTTTTCCTTGCTTGTCAGCACCTCGCATCCTTACTAAAGTCATTCCCTGGGCCCTGCTTATTATTCCTACTTTTATCTATACTTTTTTTTGACGCAAACCAATTCTCTTCCATCCCCTTCGTCTTCTTATCAATTGTATACCTTATATAGCAAACATTTCGTTATATCACTGCTCTGCACAGCACTTGAAACACTGTCCTTGGCCATTTGCATTTTGTTTCATTCGTCACTCTTTTTCATATTTTACAAAGGATGTATACCTCTTTCATGAGCTGCATCCTAATCCGGATGACATACGACATTGGATAAAATAATTTCTACACATGTACGAGCTACGGAAAAAAAATAAGAGAAAGAGAAGAAGATAGAAGAGGAAAAAGAGAAAGGAACTGAAGTAGCAAAGAAAATGGTATAGAAGAACAAGAGAGGTAGGCCCGGACATAATTGAACTCTGCATGCCTTAATCGAATGAATATTCACCGTCAGAGTTTGCTTTCAAAGTAGTAGTGAAAAGAATGCTGTTCTCTCCCAATATACTGTTTAATCATGAATGCTTACTAGTGTCTGCTTTATTGACGATGATATTTGCAATCAAATGTAACTCCTTCTCACTTCAACCCCCCCCCCCCCCGCCCCTCTCTCCCTCCCTCTCTCTCTCTCTCTCTCTACCTAATATTCTTCTCTTCTGTTTGCTGTACGTTTGCATTATGACATCAGGTACTCCCAAATTTATGCATTTTGCTTGAACATCTACTTAATTGTCAGCGCTCACAAGGCATTAACATTTGTTTATCTTGGAGCACTGCCAGTTTTGTTTAAAAAAAAATCATATTTCTTTATGTATGTTTTAATGTATACTGATGTTTTTTTTGTATTCAGAACTGAAAATGAATAAAATAAATAAAATAAAAAAAATTGAAGACATGGTATTAATGTAACTCTTCCTCGTTTCCCTTCTTCTGTCGTCTTCCTTTCATTCATATTATTTCTTTTCCTTTCAATTCATTTTTCTTTAATAAAACATTTCATGTTTCTTTCTTCCGTAGTTCGTTTTTCCCATATTCTTTATTTCTTCCATTAATTTTTTTTTTTAAATTATGTGTCCATTAATTGATTCTTCGTTTTTATTTAATTCTTTTACTTTCTTTCTATTCTTCCTTTCCTTTCTATCTCATTTTCCCTCCTCCTATATTGACAACGTTTTGTGTATGGGATAAACAAAAAATACCCACTCATGGAAGATGTGCTCTTTCTATCGGTCTTTATTCCCCTCTTTATTAAGATGTTGAATTATTGCTGCCAACTAGCTATTACGTTAGCCCAATTAAGCGAGAGCGAGCATATACACATACAATCATGTACAGCTAGCTAGCTACAGCTGTGCGTACGCGCCGCGCGCACGCAGCGACTATTTTTTTCAGGAGCTAGGGAGTCGTGTTACACTTTAAGACCATGTTACACTTTAAGACCTCAACACGCGGCCCCCCCCTATTGGCGGCGAAAAAAAAAGTTTGAGAAGGAAAAAAGAGCCGGAAGAAAAGAAGAAAAAAGAGCCGGAAGAAAAGAAGAAAAAAAAAGGGAAAAAAGGAGAAGATAAAAGAAAAGAGAAGAAAAAAGAAAAGAAAAGAGAGAGAGTTCAAAAAAAAAAGAGGAAAGAAAAAGAAGAGAGGAGCCGGGGGAGAAAGAAAGACACCGAAATGGCACTAAAAATTAGTGACAGTAACGACGAATAAGGGAAAGACAAGGGGAGGGGGGGGGGGGGTGGCGTGAAGGCGGATGCATTGAGGGGGGAGGGGTGACTGGCCGTATTCTTATTTGTAGGCTATGCGAAACTGAGTCGGAATTATGCTTATTTTCAAAAAATCTTGGCATGCTTCTGAAAAGCCGCGCCCGGCCCCTCCAAAGAACGGCAGAATGGTCATCTATAAATTCTGGGGTCATTCTCGATGGCTTGGGAGCCGTTATTGAAGTGGGGGCCGGCCCTACTCAAATGGTAGTGACGGTAACGATGGATAAGGGAATAAGGAGGAAGGGATGCACATGCAGGCGCGTACGCATACAACATGGCAGAGCTTGAGGGGCCTGGCAGAGCCTTTTCAAGAGAGAAATTGTCTTTAGGAGAGAAAAAGAGGTTATTTCTAAAATGAAATGAAAGGGCTATTTGACTTTCAAGAGAGAAAATTGTCTATAAGAGAGGAAGAGAGGTTATTTCTAAAATGAAATGAAAGGGCTCTTGTCAAATAGCCCTTTCATTTCATTTTTTCTCTCGAAATAAACTCTCTTTCTCTCTTATAGACAATTTTATGAGATGGAATCTTAAATCTGAAGCCTTTTTGTGCTCTTTGAAAATAGCATACTGAATGGGGGCAGTGCAATTTAAATTTCAAGGGATGGATTAGAGTTTTTATCGCTCTTGAAAGTCAAATAGCTCTTTCATTTCAGAAATAAGGCTCTCAATATAGACAATTTTATGAGATGGAATCTTCAATCTGAAGCCTTTTTGTGCTCTTTGAAAATAGCACACTGAAATGGGGGGCAGTGCAATTTAAATTTCAAGGGATGGATTAGAGTTTTTATCGCTCCTGAAAGTCAAGTAGCCCTTTCATTTCATTTTAGAAATAAACTCTAATACATGCCTTGATATTTAAATTGCGCTGCCCCTATTGTGCCCTCTTTTTAAAGAGCACAACAGAGCCCTCAGATTAGGCAGCAAGTAGCAAAACAAACCCTTAACACTGGACACAACATTCAATGGGATGATGCCCACATCAGGCGCGGATCCACGGGCCGATTCTACCGGCCCGGCCCCCCCCCCCCCCTTGCCCCGTAAACCGGTTTAAAAAATGGGATAGTACGTAAGTTTTACGTTATAAAAAACAAAAGCGACCCCTGACCCCCTGACTCCCCTTAAAAATAACAAAAACATTCCCCCCCCCCCCAAAAAAAAAAAAAAAAAAAAAAATCCCCCGCTCATTCGCCGCTCGCCGCTAAATATTTTCTCAAGATTTGGGCCCCCCTCTTTCCGCCGGCTGGATCCGCCCCTGTTCACAGATGGGTCGTTACTGTTACACTATATGACAGATTGGAAAGATATGTAAATCATTGAAATTATAACCAGTATACGATGCGAAATGATTCTTCTCCAACTTCCGGATACCAACCTGGAAATTTTGGTTGCGGCCTACGGGACTCAATTACCCACTACTTTTGCAAAATTCGTGCGTGAGATTTGGTTAGTTGGTGAGTCCAGGACGCAATAACGCAACTTTCAGCGACTCTTGCTTATACATGTTTATATTGCTCTACAAAACAAATCTGCCACAACTTTAGAAATATGTGAGAGGAAGAGAAGACATTGTACTCGCTTGTATTATATTTTAAACAGACATGTTATTTTCACCTATAAAATGTACTTATGAAAATAAATGGTCAACATTAAAAATTTTAGTCTTTAGCAAGTGTCTCATTTGAATTAAATATTGCTTCAGACCATGATTTACGTCATTCAACAAAAATATTGTGACCTGCCAGTGACACACATGCGGCATCAAAATATTTGTGCTTCTCTGACCGTAATTAAATGCCTAAAACTCCTGAGCTTCCGGGGGCTCCGCCCCTGAACCCCCCACACAAATTTACGCTTCGCTCTCTACCCTCTACCTGATCGTAAATACTTTAGCACACCCATTTTGATAAACGTTCCGCGGGGTCTGTGTATATAATATATACGCATAAAAACACTGATCTTTATGGTGTCTTTAACGTGACATAGCTTCTTCTCCCCTTGTAAACGAGAAAGAAAACAAGGTCATTTAAAGGGATTAAGCGACAAATAATGATTGTGATTCAAATTGTGCAAATATTTTTTTGAATAAGCACTGCTATTCACCAGATCTTCTTTGTAAAAACAACTTTACAAATCTCAGCCATGCTTACTGAGTTGAGACGTTCCATTCAATTTAAAGTACTCATTAAAGAATACACTTCTCCTACTCTGATAGTGATCTTAAAGCACAGTGGCAGAATTGCATGGCTGAGATTTGTAAAAGTCGTTTCTACAAAGAAGATTCTAGTGAAAAGCATTGCTTATTCAAAAAAACCTTTGCATCAATTTGAATCACGATGGTTATTTGTCGCAAGATCTTTTTATTAAATAACCTTATTTTCTTTTTCGTTTGCAGGGGGAGAAGAAGCCATATCACGTTAGAAATTATAAAGATCAGTTGTATTATGCGTATATACATAATGAATACAGAACAAAATGTTGATTATCAGAATGTCATTTTGGAATACCTCTATAAGAATACCCCATCTTACTTTGCTGATACCACATTGTCTTAAGCTCGTATCAGTATTAGTAGCCAATATAAAGTTATTATTCT